>QANZ01030021.1:105386-124597 GCA_003254925.1 Chamaecrista fasciculata | reverse complement strand
AAAAAAAAAAAACTTAAATAGGCCAATTGCAAGGTATATCATACATTGTTTTTTTTTCCCTAAACCCTAAACCCCTCTCCTCCTTCCTAATTTCCTACTTCATAAATTGTTTTTTTTTTTTCCTTTTTTGTCTTTCAACTGAGTTTTTTTTTTTTTATTGAAAGTATACGATCGAAATAGATTTGTGATTGATGAACCTGGTTCTGGTTAGGGGTCATTACCTGGTTCGGTGAGGCAACTCTGGGTCGGAAGTCGCCTGCAAGTCAATGAACACACAGGGGTGGCCCTGCGATTCACCTCCGATGCTTAAGTTAGTAAAGGGTTGAGCACAATAATCTCAGTGGACTTGTAAGAGTGCGTACCTTTGTCCAGTGTGAAGGGTTCTCCTTTTATACTGGTTGAGGGCAATCTGGTGAGATCTCACCATAAATGCCTGGATGGTTGATTGTGGTCTGGACTGATCTGATTGTGATCTTGGCTGATCTGATTGTGATCCTTGGTTCCCACGCACTTTCCTTTCTTGCGAAGATGCCTTAATGGTCAAGGCGTTATCAGGGAAAGGATCTTCAGGAGGATCTTGATTGATCAGGTAATGTTTCCTTATCCGTTATCACGTGGACGCCCACATCGCTTATGATTGTTGGCGTCCTTAACTGATGAAGAAGTATGAGGCGTTCACGCCTGGATGATTCTTCTGTTGGGCTTGCACGCTATTGGGTTTGAGCCTTTTGGGCCTCCTGATTATTGGGCCTATTATCAGTGATTATACAAACTGTGCCATAAAATATAGTAACAAAGAAAAGCTAACAACGATTCAGTGGATGCGCCAAACTTATAGTATTGAAAAGAGGTGGATTGAAGCAATCGTGTGCAATCTTGCTGGAGTATGTGAAGATGAAAGTAAACGCAAAGCTGTGATGTAATAGCCTGAGCAAGACCAGCAGAGGATGTGATAATGTTGAGCTGATGTTGAAGAGTTTGGCCTGCTTGGAAAAGTATATGCCTTAACAATAAAATACCACTAGCAAATTTGAAACGCTTGTCTGTGGTGAAGCACACTTGAATAATTTCAATAAAAGCATCTTGCATGAACACTGAAACATCTTTCAAGTGAGTTGAAGGCGCCTAAGGTTTGTATTCCTTTGACATGTTCACATTTTTTATTTTTTTTACTCTTTGTTTTTTTTTTGTCACAACTCACAATCAGGTCATTACTTTTCATTTTCTTTTCTTTTTTTTTTTTTCTTTTGCACAAACATTTCCAATAGGGCAGAAAGGGAAAGCGATTTAAAAATGAACAAAATCAATAAATGGTCGAGAGATGAAGGGAAAATAATTATCAATTATATATATTTTTGAGAATTCATTAAAATCACATTCTAAAATAGTGACACTTAGCAATATTCCACAGAAATTCAAATTAATGTCGGGTCCTTAGGTGCAACAAAAGGCTAAACTAAAATTTGTTACAATTAATAATTCACACACATGATTGAGGTTACAGCCTAATTAATTAGCTTGGCACGCCGAAACCTAGGATTCTCTTTCCTTATTTTCAGTCTCACTATATTTCTTCGCCAAATTACATCGGTCCTCTCATCTTTAATTTATATATATAGTATACATTATTATCAACTCAGAACTTAGTGCTGTGTAAAGTATAATGTTCTTAAGTATTGATCTTCTTTATCTGACAGGCTTAAATAGCGACAGAGGAATCTACAGAAAAAAAAAAAAAGAAAAGAAAAGAAACTCAAGGAGACTACGTAATTTAAGAATGATATCAAATGTGTACTACTAGTGGTAGAACAAGGTTTACATATTTTTTGTGATTTTCAAAGTTAAATAATCAATGTTTTATGTAAATATATAAGAGGTATAAACGGTTAATTTATCATTGTAATTTAAGTTCAATTACTTGATCATCCTTGTTACTTTAAATCATCTCATAATTATAATAGAGATTAGAACAAAGAGACGATTAGTTAAAGTAGAGTAGTAGACCAAAAGAAAGAGACGATTAATTAGTTAAATTGCAATTCATTGACCCCGTCCTTGCTAGCTAGTTGATCTAATTACAAATAATGAAAAATGATCGATCAAATAATTACATAACATTTAGCTTAATTAGAACAAGACAACTAATGTGCATAACCTACATGTCATTAACCCATATGACATACCTAATTAATTAAGCAACGGAATATTTATTTGCATGCTTTAGATATTGATTGATCTGTTTAAATATTGAAAAAGGAATTGATGTTCAGAATGATGCTGCTGGAGTCTCTGGAAATATCGAATTAGGGAACTTAAAAATTAATACGAAGCCCAGATACACATACTATACGTACATAATTAATTAGTTGATTATGAATGATTTTGTTTTTAGTAGAGGATAGAACATCAATAAGTAAATTAAATAATTAATTAGTAGTGGTTTAATTAGATTATACATGCAGAAGAGTGGCAGTAATGAATGAGTGATCACTATTATTGATCTATTGTGCAGATTTATGGTTGAGAAAGCCACAACAGAGAAAACAAGAAACGTTGGCTGAGAGTGAGGCCTAGAAGAAATAAATAAAAAACGGTTGTAGGGTTATTATTGTGGTTATGTTATTAATTATCAAATAATATAGTTTATAAAATGACATCAACAAATTTTGATACACATCCAAAACAGTGAGGTGTGCAGGCAAATATTCCCAAGAATCTTCCCACACATGCATATGGAAGAGAAGGATGCCGCACCTACCCTTACAAAGCTTTAATTTTTTCTGAGTTTAATTCTATTTAATCTTTATATATATGGACATAAAAGAAGAACGATTAAAAGAAAGAATATTACGAAAATTAGATAGGAATTGAGAAGCAAGAATTAATTCTGGAAAAGGAGAGGCAGAAGCTTGCAGTTAGCAAGAGGTTAATAATTGTATTTGACAGATTCAATTTCCAAAAATCTCTCACTTTATACTGCTGCTGTATATATATATATATATGTGTTATGCGTATGGCTTTTCACAAGGACATAAACAAGAAAACATAAGCCACATATATACCACACATATATATATACTAGAGGTTTTGCGTGTCCTAACGGACACGCAAATATGTATGTAAAATAAATGAGAGATTAAATTGTTAACTTAGTAAAAAAGAAAGGATCAAATAATAATTTTTCTCTTATTATTAATTTTCTACTATAGTTTTAAAATGTGGACGACCAAAAAAGTGTCCATATAATATAATAAGATTAGAGACTATAGTAATTATATTGTACTGTTTGACATTCGAACATTTCAAAGACTTGTTACTATGACATGCTTGTCTCTTTCTTCGTCTGCAACTGCATGTACTTCCACTTCACAGAAGAAATAATTAAAAAACCAATTTCTTATATATATTACAAAAAACAATGTAGAGGCATTAGATTTCATTATATTACACCTAAGGTTTTTGTTTTTCATTACCACAATACCACGTATGTACCTAGACGAGCTTCACATATACATGCATAGATAGATGCATATTATATATACTCATTATACATATATATATATATTGGGTTTGAAAAAGTTTAGGTGAGTTAGGTTTCGGGGGCTCATTAAGGTTAGGGCATGCCTCCAGACTCTATGAGCGCTTACAGAGGTACTTACAGATTGTCTACCAACAAAGCTCTCACATCGGCAATGGGATTCGAACTCACAATTTTGTGGGTTATGAGTTGACTCCTACCAACTGAGTTCATCTTTGTTGGCTTTATTATACATATATATAACAAGTAATGTAATAGTATCTACAAGTTTTTTACAATTGATGAGTAAATTGGTATTATTTAAATAAAATTTTAAGTTTGAGACTTTATAAATATAATTACTTCTGTTAGAAAACTTTCCCCTCATAATTAAGTACACAACTAGAGAGTTGAATATGAATTAGCTAGTCAAGGCAAAATCCTCAAAAAAAAAAAAGGAGTATAATAATAGACGAAATTGTTTTTAAAATAAAAAAAATTTAAGTAAAGTTCTTTATATATTTGCTATAAAATTCTATCAATCATAAGTTTAATTGATATTCTCTCTCTTATATGGGTAGTCATGCAAAAATATGTGTTTAATATTTCTTTTTAATCATGATTGATCATGTATAAAATTTTAAGCACGTGTTAAATATTAATTAGATAACATTGTAGCAATAAAGAAGAACTATACTTAAATTTTCAAAATATTGTTAAGTGATCCATAGATAGAGATGTGTATTGATTGAAAGATAAGCATTATTACAAGAAAAATGATGATAGCACATTAAGATGTTGAAATCGGACTTTAGTGAAGTCAATCAATACAGCTGATCAATTTGAAAGGATTTAAATTGATTAATGTATCTAATAATTATATCAGTTTACTAGGATAAAGCATTCAGTGTTGTCAGAACTGAACCAAATAAAGACTCGGACAAGTATTCGGTTCACGGTCTGATTGGTTCAATCGGTTGAACGTCGGTCGNAAAAAAAAAAAAAAAAAAAACTAGTTGGACCACCGGTTCGGTCCAGTGGTTGGACCCCGGTTCGCCGATTTTGTCCGGTTAAAACCGGTTCAATCCGGTCCAACCGACAGTTTTGTTTTTTTGGTCGAACCCACTCGCTTTCACATTCAATTGGCGGTCGGACCGATTGGACCGTCTGATCCGGTCTGATTCTGAAAACACTAATTCAAACTGAATCGAACTCCTGGGTACACACATAATACAAAGATACGCTAAGGGAGTTAAGAAAAAGAATTGATTGCGCAATATATATATTTACAAAATTGATTGAGGAAATCCGAAATGAATGAGCTAGCTAGCTAGGTTCAAAATTTTGGTGAGATGAATTAGAAGGAGAAGTAGTCCAAATAGAAGCGGAGAATAATCTCCTGGATTGCCAACCCAACACTAACTTGTTCCCACCCAATTCCTCCACTCTATACCCATGGTTAAACAAACCCAACAACAGTTTCGCCTGACAATGATTCGCAAAGCTTATCTCCACTCCCCTGTACCCTGCCGCACCCAACCACTCCCCCCACGACCCTCCTTCTCTCTCTTCCTCCTCCTTCTTTCCGTTACAACCGTAATAGATTCTCCCTAACGACCACGCGATTCGCGGCCCCAGAAAAACCCGCTCCACCAAAGCCCTGGCCCGAGCCTGCATCGGAAAGCCCGCCTCCAGCGAATCAAACATCGCCGAATAATGATGCAACGTGTCCATGAACCGGCCCACGAAGCCCAAGCCCAAGCCCACTTCCTCCTCCACAAGCGTCACCATCCTCGCGTTCAACGCCTTCGCTCCTTCCATAAACGACGCTATCGATTTGTTTGGGCGAAACGCGTGATGCGGGAGATGGAGCATACAGTTGAATACAAGAGCCTCCCCACGCACGAGTTTCAAAGCGGAGGGTCGAAACGACTCGTCGGAGTCCACCACCCTGCATTGGTGAAACGAGAAGGGTTGGGCAATGGAAGCCGCGAAGGAAGTCAAACGACGTCCCGTTTCTTGGACTGTGGAAATAGAGGATCTTTTTCCGGGTCGGGTTAAGGCAGTGATTCGTATATGTGGGCTGTCTTTACGAGATGAAAGGGCTTGCATTAAGGAAGCCCATTGGGTTCCTTCCATGATGTCGAAATCTACGATGTGGACTCGTCTGTCGTGGGCTACGGCTTCGAGGATGGCTTGATTGGCTGTGAAGTGGGCGAATTTGACGTAAGGAGACATGTCTTGAAGAAGCTGGAAGGCTGAGAGGAGGTCATGATTATTATGATGGTCGTGGCCGTAGGGGATCAAATTCCAATGCTTGTTGTTATTGTGCGCACCCCCTGCGGCGCCTTCTAGCAAAGAGTGCAAGGCTTGGGTAAAATACGCGGCAAGGCGTTCCATGTTGGATCCGTGAGAGGGAGAAACTAGTTCCTTGAGCCGAAGCAATATCACTCTGGCGAGGTCGCGGCTTTTGTTGACGCCGGTGAGAGCCTCCGCCGCCGCCATCAGAAGGTGGACTAATCGGAGTCCTTTGAAATCATCCTCCACGACGACGACCTCATTTGTTGCTGCTGCTTCTTCTTCTTCCTCTTCTTCTTCGCCGTCGTGATCCGCCATGATTACCTCCGGATCCGGCGTCGTGGTGGTGGAGGTCGTCGTCGTCGTCGGGGAGTTGGAATTACAGGCGGTTTCGGTGTCGTCGGGAGTAGTGAAGTGCATGACGGTGTCGATGAGGTCGTGGAAGCCGTCGTGGCCAGGAAAGGAGTCCCAATTGACGACGGGAGACCAGTGGTTCCAGTCGCAATTAGCGGCGGCGGCACCGTAGAAGTCGTCGGAGCAAGTGCTGGTGTAGCCGGAAAAGTCGAGGTCAGGGATGGCGTACATGTCAATAGGCATCATCGGCATGGCCATGGCTCTAATTAAGAGAGAGGTTAGTGTTAATTGAGGCTATGTTATGTGTGAGGATGGAGTAGGGAGTGAGGGAGGATTTATAAAGACCATGACATGAGCTTTCGGCTTTCAGATTGGAGAGGGGACCAGAGACCAGAGTAATTAATTATTTCATTCCATCTTTATTCAATTCTAATTTTATTTTTCTTATGCCTTTTTATTAAAAATCAATTCGTTTCAATATTTTGATAGCCTATATATATTTTGCTATGTCATCATTATTTTCTTATTTATATATAGCAAGTTGACAACTCCAAGAAGTAGTTTTGTAATGATTAAATTAATAATTTAATCTCTAGAAAAAAAATAGAATTATATAAGTTGAAAGTCATATGTGAACTATTAGGATTTAGGAGTCTTGTTACTTACAAGAGTAGATCCTCTCCCTTTCTCTCTCTTTCAATCTAAACCATAAAACTCTATTCAATGGTTGTGATAAAAATCATGTTTACCCCAACATTTATTGATTAAAAGATTTATTAAATATTTAATTGTACATTTATTTTTGGAGGAGGGTTTTATAAAAGGAAAAAAAAATTTGGAGGAGGTTTAAACTTCAGAAGATCCATCCCCGATACTGAAGGGTTCTGAAATATGTTTTGGTGGGACAACTCAAACTATATTTAGTTATTTATATACAAATACTCTAGTTAAAACATGTCATACAATTTACAAACGGTTGATTTGCCATTAAACCTTTTAATCTGGAGATTAATTTAGAATTGTCGTATATGATTATTATTACGTTTTTTTTTTCAATTTATATATATGTAATTGCATTTGAGAAAATAAATTTTATTGTAAGTAACAAGGGCTCGCTAGAATGACAAGGATGGTTTAGATCCCTTTATTTTATATGTATTATATATTAAGTATTAACTACTGTAGGGGTCTTAATCGCGATTTAAACTTCCAATAATAATATGCTTATGCAACTTTTAGTCGTATGTATGCCTTGTGTTTATCCATATATATTATTTTTAACAAAGGATTACATCTCAATTCTCAACCAACTTGTTATACAACTTATATTCGTGTTATTATTGGTTCTATATGTATATTGCGTTGTTAGATCAAATATACCCTTTATTCATGAAGAATTTGTAACATGCTAATTAATATCACATGTTAAAGAGAAATTAATAGATGGTGAAATTCATTTAAATAATAAAATTATGTATAGGTATGGATGATGCTTTGTTGAGCTTCAGTGTCTCAAGAGTCAAGATATATAGAATTTCCATATATGAATTCGTGACAATTAACAACGATGAAAAGTCAATAAATGTAATTAAAAGACATTGAAGAGTAGTAGAGTACAGTACTTATAAATAAGAGAAAACTTGTTATTTAATTGTTAAATATTTACGGAGTTAACTAATCAGTTACTGAATAATTAAAATATACAACTTAATTCTTGAATTATTATAATTGTCAATGATTTGGTCCTTAGGTCAAATTCAGGGACTAAAAGAAAAATTCATCCGTACAAATTAAATGATCAAAAAATATAAAATTAGTTCAAATTTAAAAACCAAATCGTCACTAAGGACCAAATCATTTACAATTGAAATATTTTAAAAATCAAATCATGTATTTTAATTATTTAGAGACTGATTAACTAATTTAGTGTAAATTTAGAAATTAAATAATAATTTTTTTATAAATAATTATAAAATTAGAGATAGTTAAGAACACTTGATTTGACGTAATCAAATAATTTAAATAGATTATAAGACAGACGACTAAACAAACGACTAAAACAGACGGTTAGATACTCTCGTATTAATTATAGACATATATTACACCTATATACTTTTCTTAATTTCTCCATCTTATTGTTAATCACATAGCTCGTAAAAGTAAAATTGGTGAACAATAGGTATAGGGAGGTAGGTATAAGTGTTGATGTGAGAAGAGCCAAAAGTGAAAAACAAGGAGCAAAATTGCAAAACATATATATATTTCAAAAGAAAGCCATGGCGATGAGATGGTCTTTGAAGAGGTTATTTTTATTAGTTCTATGACCAAATTTCGTATAGAAATCATCAACATGAAAGCTCAGTAGCCGAAAAGCGTCGTGAGCAAAAGTTATATTTTACCTTATTTGCACATCACGATAATGACTTGTAAGCATACATCATTACGTAAGGTTAACTTCAATATATATGTTTATATATATATCCCTAGTATTTTCCACTAATTTTGGCTATCGATTATTTAAATTTTGTTATGGTAACATGAATTCAAATAATAAAATTACATATATATGTTAGACATACAAAATATACAATTCTATTTGCTCCAAAAAAAAGCCCACAAATTTTAAACTCCCTATATCACATCATATTTCACTGTTTCATGAAATTTCTTATACTATTTGATTGGGACAGGTCATCTAGACCGTCCCTATAGTGTTCAATTCAACTATTCAATTGTTAGATGTAAGATATTAAGTTTAAATAATTTTTTTTGTTACCATAATTTTATTATATATATGTTCAATGAATTATGATGACACTTTGATTTATGTACGAGTAATTATGTGATTGGCCACATCATCTGGACCACCCTTGGAGTATAGTATAATGACAAACTAAAGCTTATATTTTTATTAAGTGGAGCTAATAACAACCATATACTTACAAAGAAGTTACAACAAATTTTTACTTTTATTCTTTTTTTTTTATAAGAACTTATTTGAGTTAGTTTGGGCCTTTTAATTTATTCACTTCTATTCTCCTTTGGATTTATCATTCATTGTAGTTCTTGTGCTTAACCGCAATTACTTCTCATTGGATCATCTCTGGTTAAATTAATAATAAAATATCTTAATTTTATTTAGTTACTGATCTTGAAAGTTTGGATTGTTCTGAAATTGTCTTTGAAATAATATTTCTTTTTAAGAGTCTTTATGTATCCACTTTAAAAATGTAATATTTTGTTTTCAATTACATATATCTCTTCTAGTCTAAATGAAGTTGCATTTTATTAACAAGTGTTTGGTGTAGTGGTTGGCGAGCTACACCCTAAGTGAGAGGACCCAGGTTCGATCCCTAGAGTCGACATTGTTGGGAGGGCATGACTGTTTCGTCTCTGTAGCCCGAATGAGATTAGTCTTTGCTTAGACCGTTACACGAATAGGTGGGGGAAACCCATAACATTATCCAAAAAAAAAATGAAGTTGCATTTAGTCTTATGTATGTTCAAAAAAATTAATAGTTAAACATTTTGCAATAATAATCTCTTTAATTCATTATTTAATTTTAGAAATTTCACCAATGCAAATCTATATAAAGTACTTATTTCCTCTTGCCTCTCTCTTCATCCTTTTTCCAACGAATTTAACTTTATTTTCAAATATATATATAAGCAATTATAAAGAGTAATTGAGGAAAAAAGCCAAAAAGACAAGAGGAAAGAGGACAAGTATCTTAGTGCTTTTACATAGTTAAAATCTTCAAAATCTTATTGTATAATCTAACTTATTGAAAATTTATTAATTCATTAGCGGATCAAATCAAATACTCAAGACTTCATCTTCTCTATTCAATTTTCTTGCAGGTTTATCGATCTTTTGAATATACAGTGGATCAATGTCAACCCTATGTGATTAGAGCAACTAATATCAACTTTTACAACATGTCTTTTATGGTTATACAACTTCTATGTACTTACACAACAATGTCATCGATCCCCATTGGCTGAGTTGGCTTGGTGCCACGTCATGAAACTATGAATGTCTAGTGACTAGTGTCTAGTCTTAATTACGTACGTGGTAGATCCATGTCACCATGTGGAGTTATTACTTTGGAGAAATAAAGTATATCTTCACAACCTGCAAGATTCTCTCTGATTCGTATTTGACATTTGTCATCGGCCTAGTTAATATATTAATATATATATATATAAATGGGTCAAATTTTCATTTTGGCCCCTAAGGTTTATTTCAAATTCTGTTTTGATTCTTAATATTTTATTTATTGTATTTTGGTCCTTATTGTTTTCTAATAGTTCTATTTTGGTCCCCAATGTAGTAATGTTCTTATTATGTTTTGCGATTGGTCACTAATTATTAAATATGGTTATATTTTGCTCGTACTAAGTGTGAATATAACAAAGTAAAATCTATGAGTTACTCTTAACGAGTTTTTTTTTCTTGTCCAGTCAGGACTATCAACAAACAAGGTCAAATTATAATGGGTCTGAAAGTGAGTTGTTTGTTTCATAAACTTGGTCATATCTCGCCCGTTTCAAATTTGAATGCAATGAAATTGATGTAACAAGCTACTATTGACGAGTTATTTCTCTATCTAATTGAGACCATCAATGACGTCAAATAGTACTTGATATATCACTATTTCGGCATTCGCCTGCTCGGCTTTCACACCAGGCCGAATCCTCTTCTCGAACTCCTCGGGGCGCCCCCGAACTAGACAAATGCCTCTCCGCGAACTGTGGGGCGTCCCCGGACTTGGTCAGACCCATGTTCTCCATTTTAGTGGCGCTCATCACTTGCACGTCTCGCACTCACCCACGTTTGCCTTGCTCCGCAATTCTCGGTCTCCACCATTTCCTCTGGTGGGAGTTGTGGGTTGCGACGTGGAGCACCTTACACGCTGGCCAACCTCTCTCACTCTGTTCTATAAATACCGCTCAACCCAGCCAATTTCAGGCCAGCTACTCTCTTTCACTCAGAACTCTCTTGCTCTCTTCTTACTCTCAAATTAAGTTGAGCGTCGGAGTATTCTTCGCAGGGCCGCCCTGTAAAGTTCTTTTGAAAGTTACTTCGTCTCTCATTCTTGCTCCAATAGCCCACTTTTGAACTAGGTAAGTCGATCCTCATTTTAGTTTATCAGTACTCATAAAGTGGGTATGGTCAAAATACCAATACCAACACCAACTCGAGAGTACTATTTGACCTCAACCGTTTGTTGATAATTCTAACTGAATAGATAAAGAAATTATTAAGAATAACCAATGTTATGATTTTGTCTCATTCAAACTTAAATGAGAGAGGTAATATCAACTTCATGAAATCAGAGGTTCACCTTTAGGCCTGATTTCATGCATGATTTGATTTGTTTACAAGACTCTACTGGACAAAGAAAACACTCGTCAAGAGTTATTTGTAGCTCTCATATCGTCAGATTCATACTAAAAATGAGAGAGATATGACCACATTCAATAATCAGGGACCAAAAACATAATTGTTGGAAAATATTAAGAATCAAAATAGAACAACCAAAATATTACGGACCAAAAAGAATTTGAGGTAAATATTAGAGACCAAAATGAAATTTTGACCTTAAAAAGGGATGTTTTGATACAAAAACTTTTTACAGAGACTATTATTATTATTATTATTATTATTATTATTATTATTATTATTATTATTATTAAAGTAAATTGACAATTTGGACATGAAAAATTGAGATATTCATATACATTATATAAAAGAATAAAATGGTATACTTATTAGTCTTTAAAATAATCAAATGATAATTGAAACGACAATTAAGATACCATTTAATTCTTTTAGAGACAAAATTTTGAGATCCAGTTATCAACTCAATAAATTTAAAAGAATTGATTGTTCTTATTATTACAATTAGTAATGGAGCTGGAGGATGGCTTACTATTCTATATTCTTCTGTTATAGAAAAGTGACCGTTGTAACTTGTAAGTGAATAAATTTCATGCATTAACAAAATAACATATTTATTTAATGAATTCATTATTAAATCAATAGGTCTGGAGAGATATGGGATTTTGGTGAAGGGAACGGCTCTAATTATTTACATTAACTCAAATGACCCTTTGCTAATATTGATATGGACGCATCTTCTTAAATAATCATTCAACTCTAATCATATTCGTGCCTTTTAAATTCTTTTGGAAAATATATATAATTCTGTCTACTTTTAGGGGCGCATGGTTTCTGTAATTAGTTACAGCACAAATATACTATAAAAGGATGATAATAAATAATGTATTTCGGTTTTCAAACGACCCATGCACGCCAAATGATTAATTAATTAAATTCACCGAAAGGCATAATGCTTCAAGTTGATATCATTATTATTTGTAAATCAATCACTAATTAATAATGAATTCATAAATTAAGGAATGTGTTCATGGTTATAATTTATGCGGAGGCTGATATTATGGCTAGCTATAAGAGCCTCCTTACACAGTGAAGAGACCTAAAAAAGGGCCTATGTATTAGCAGAACCCAGGAATTAAGCTTATCGAGTCACTAATCATTGAGATTTTGGTATGATTCTATTATCTTTCTGAATAATATATACTTGCATGCAAGTCGTAATCCAAATTATTTGGATTCATTTGTATATATTAGTCATTAAGGAGGATCAAAATATACTCAAATTTAATGAGTACTTTAAAATTTTATTCAGTAGATCCAAATTTAAGTTTAGACTTTAGATACATTCTGGATAAGATACCCAACTCATATCTTAACTGTAATAATAAATATTTATTTTAATATTTTAAAATTTATGTGTGGAAAAAATATAAATTATAAAAATAAATTGTTAAATAACTCAAAAATATTACAATAAACTAATAATATACATGAATTTATCTAATTGTAATTATAAATATTTATTTATATATATTAAAACACAATATTTTTAAACGTAATGTGTAGAAACATGAAAATTGTAAAGTTAAATTGGTAAATAACTCAAACATATTACAATAATCTAATATTATACTCAAAATTATGATTTACTTTTTTTTTTAGTGTTTATAATTGATATACACTTTTTCTACATACATACGTGTTTCTTAATTTTTTAAAAAATTGCACTTTGTTAAATTGATAAAAAAAACTAATTCTATTATAATTATAATTTGCAAATAACATTAATAATATTATTAAAAAGTATTAATTCAAAACATAATAACATAACTCTCAAAATAACAAAATATTCTAAAATAATTAACTATATTTTATAAGAATAACTTAATCAATTTACTTACTAAAATAATCCCATTCCATGAGATTAGACTATTCTCATCCGTTAATAATGGAGGAATAAAAATATAGAGATTCATGGCATTAAATCATTCCCAAGTGTAATATTTTCAAAATCATTTTTTTAATTCGCATACTGAATGCATAATTAACTTATTTTAGACTGAGACTATTTTTTTAATTGGTTTGTACCAAACTCCTCCTATAAGGGCTAGTGTCGTAAGGACATAATTACATATATTTTTATATTCCTAATTAACTAATGTTTTAAGGGCACTGATTAAAGATTTTTTATTACGTACATTTCAAAACTTCAAAAAAAAAAGTTTTTGAAAGAAAAATTCTACTTTAGGATGTTTTTGTCCTTAGATAAATCCATACATATTGCATATAAATAAATAAAAATATTATTAAATTAGAATATCAACTAGCTTCATAATAATAAATTAGCTGGATTGAGAGAATCCTAGGGAAGCCAACAAGCTTTAGTTTGAATCTAACATCGTTGAAATCTTGCTCTATCTCCCAACCTTGGCCTATTTCACAACCATTGACATAATACACGCATATATATATGATAGATGCATTTTGTCTAATCTTTGATATATCATTATGACTATTACTATGTGTCACTATTATATATATGAAAATCGGAATTGGGACTTTAGGCGAAGATACTTTAGTTTAAACCATTAGATCGTGTTAAACATAACAAAATTGTTGTGAATTAGATTGATCAGAGTCGAATTGCGACCTGAAGCAGCTTTTAGAAAAGTCCGATGGATTATAGTATATTTTTAATTTTTTTTTGTTTTATAGGCTAAATACAACAGAATAATATGAAACAATGATATAAAATGTTATAAATCTATTAAATAAAGAGAAATTTATTTATTTCATTTTTATTAACCTAATTATAATTATTCTAAGTTGTGATTTTTGTATATTTTGTTTGTGTAAAATAACAAAATTATAAATGCACATGTATATGTTATAGTTATATAAATTTTATGGTTATATTTTATTAACTATAAATTAATTCTATTTAAAATAATTATATTTTTTTATGACATCATTTGATCCTATCATTTAAAATAATCAACTGGTGACTCCAAGATTTTTTATTTCATTTACCAATTCAGTTTTTAAAACATTGTTATGTATAGAGTACTCTCTCGCTAGTTCATAATATTTGTCATAGTTTTGGAGATTTTATGTTTTAAAATATCAGATGTTTTATGATATTAAGAAAGCATTAATTATTTTTTTTTACAATTTTATCCCAACATATTCTCTCTTAATAATAAATATCCTTTGAAAATAGGAAAGAATAAATAAGGGTAATATAGACTTTTTATCCTAAATTTTTTAAGTTTAAGATGAATTAATCATTTTCTTGGTCGGTGTGCACCCACCAAATTACAACAGATATTGTAAACCGGAGGGAGTATATAATAAATTAGGGTAATGCTAACGAGTGCCCTTAGGGCACTTGTTAAGGTGCATTAATTGCACTTTGAAAATGAAATTTTTACTTTGGAAATGTAAATTTACCTCAAAATTTTAAAGAAGCAATAACTCTTTGTCTCTTCCGAAATAAAAATTTTGAGATAAATTTACATTTTCAAAATAGAAATTTCATTTTCAAAGTGCAATTAATGCATCTTAACAATTGCCCTGGGCACTTGTTAGCATTACCCAATAAATTAATACTTACTCCGGTTCTATATATTTGATGTTTTGGAGAATTATTTTTGTTCCAAAATATTTGATGTTTTACAAATTTAAGAGAACTTTAATTATTTTTTTACTATTCTATCCCTATTATATATAGTAGAGTCATAAATGAATAAACATTTCCCAAGTAATTTAATAGGGATAGGTTCGTTTTTTATCTCATTTTTTTTCTTCATTTCAGGTGAACTAATCATTTCTTTAAATTCATTTACCTTAAACATCAAATATATAGAACCGGAGGGAGTATGAAATTGGAGTCAAAATTTAGTTGAGGAGTAAATTAGTATAATTGATTACTAAATCATGTAATTAATTATTCCCAACTGTGAAATTAATTAATGATGCACAAGATTATGTTTCCCATTTAGTTCTCAGGTCGGCAAATGTGGGAACCAACAAATATTGACCCTCACAAAGCAATATTAATGAAAGTGACAGCACTCATCTAATTCATTTCTTCACATTTTGAAACAGCTAGCTACTTAAATATCATGATGCCATGCGCGTATAAATATACACACACACACAATCAAAATAGACCTTAATCATAAGATTGTGCTAACCATTATATCTATGCAGCCTATCGAGGACTTGTAAACTCAAATACAATTAATTATGTAATTAACAAATATATATATATATATATATATCTATATATCAATTAATAATTATGTGTGTATTTACGTATATATAGGGTGGCCGGCAAGGTATGTCCCTTAAATGCAGGCAAGCTCTCTCATTTCATCCTCTCGGAACGGCAAAACACACTTCGATTTTATTATATTGTAATCACACCAAACTAATGCATAGGGATTAGATTGAAGAAGAAAAAGGAACTAATTAATTAATTAAGAAGTAGCACTAATCGGTCTGAACTCGTTAGCCTGAGTTTTAACTTAAAATTATTATATTGGGTTTCCAAATTAATTAGGGTTCCATCTGATCCTACTAATTAATCAACACCTAAATGCTGACTCTGGATTCCATTATTTTATAATCAATAGTCGAACACGCTAATCAGGATCTCGTAATCTTGAAATATATAAAAAAAACTTATATCAAGTTTCTTATATACTTGTTATCAAGTTCCTTCAACGACAAGTTTCAATTACATTCTCTCTTAGTAATGATTGATTATGAAAAAGTGATGTTTAATATTCTTTTTCTATCATAATTGGTCATGTATAAAATTTTTTACCACGTGTCAAATGTCGATTGAAGAACTTAATAGCAAAAATATAAAGAATTCGATATAAGTTTTGCCCTATATATATTTATTATGGACAATCATTAGTATGTATACAAATAAATGGAAACATTCTACTCGTGGTATGAAAATTTACATATACTAATAATTAACACCTCTCAATATAAACTTATCAGTCTATAGAAGTAAATTTTATTGATCAAATTATTGGATTAGATGTATTTACCTTATCTTAATGTAGACCTTCCATGTGTTGTTTTCTTTTTTAAAAACGAAGATATTATTAGTTTAGATATGACAACAATTATTTATGATGAAAGTTTAATTATGAGTGAAGCTAGCTAAGTCATAATGTAACCATGACACCTAGCGGCCTCTTCCTTTATTTTTTTATTTTTTTTTTTGTGAAGCTCCCTTGGGCCACCGCTGTCTTTGCGGCGGTGACCCTCCTTTGTTTATTTAGAGTTGAAAATCTCTCCCCCGTGAAGGTTTCTCTCTCTCTTTTTTAGAGTGTTACTTTATTTCAAGGGTTTTGTAACGGTAGCGTTTTGGATCAGGGATCCCATGACGTCGATCTTTTCTGGTTTTTTTTTGCGACGGTGACTACGGACTAGGCATTCCACAACGACTTTTGGTTTGGCCTCCATGGCGGCTTCCTGGTTTGATTTTGGTTTTTGGGTGCTCGGTGTAGTTTTATTCTGGGTCAAGTATGTCCACTGCGTCATCTCTTGTTTGCTTCCATGGTGGCGTTTTATCAAATAATTATTGTTGTTTTGAGTCTGTTGGTTGCAACTTTAGTTGGATCCCTAGATCTGTTAATTTGGCAGCTGATTGTCTTGCCAATTTGTCTTACACGAGGATGGGTCCTTTTGGATGGCTTGCAAACCCCCACCTTCGTTAGTTGATGCTGCTTATTTTGTGTTATTTTCGTTTATACTATATTTGGCTTTGTTTTACTTTTGAATGAATTATATTTCAGGCTAAAAATAAAAAATAAAAAATTTCGCTCTATTAATAAGCGCTTCACTCAATAACCTGCATAAAGCTAAAGTTTTGGATTTGACATTTAGCAGGATAATTATTAAGGGGAAGATTATTACTTAGCATAAGTATACCAACAATTATTTTATGACGGACATATTCAAATATAAGACTAATGGTGGTAAACATTTGAACAAACATCCTGACATTAAACATCCATCATCATAACTATAAAGAAAAGTTATTGTTCAGACATAGAAAATGCATTATAACTATACAAACAAAAGTTTAAATACATCACTTGGTTACCTTTCGCCTATGACAATTGCATGACTTGAGTTCGATTTCTGGTGATGTCTCATTTAGTAGGTTATTTGTAAGTACCTTTGTAAATACTCTTTCAACCGGAGGTTTGCCCTGACCTTGGACTGAGGCGTCATCCCTTTACCTAAATTTTTTGTTAAAAAAAAATTTTAAATACACTTTATATTCAAAATAATTAATGAAATCAAAATCAGTTTGGTAATTATATATAGACAATCTTACAAAAATTTACTCCACAATGTGGAAATTAAATAATTTTGATTGATCATATACCGGTATAGTATCATGAAAATATGTAATCTCTCAATATAAGCATATTAAAATTCTAATAAATCGATAATTAATGAGGTCCGTCAAATGAAACTTTAACAACTAACGAAGGATCATGAAAATATGTAACCTATCAATATAAGCATATTAAAATTCTAATAAACCGATAATTAATGAGGTCCCTCAAATGAAACCCTAACAACTAACGAAGTAGTGGAAAAAAGGAAAGTCAAAGTTTAACAATAATCTATGCTCAATATACGTTGAAGAAGGTAGTAGAAGAATTTGTTTCCCAAAATCAAGTACAAGAGAAGTTTATATATATATATATATATAGTACATATAATGAGTACCACACTACTACCACCAAAACGCAAACAATGAAGAAGTTTGGTATTGAAAATTGTGTTCCCTAGCTGCCGACTGATCTGAGCTACCTTCTTGAAATGGACGGTTCTAAATCCTAATCTCTCAAACTTTAATTACTCCATTCTCATACAGTACTTTAATTTCAACGCAGTACTTTAATTTCAACACAGTACTTTAATTAACTAATTATCAGCTTAAAAAAAATTATGCAGACTTTGACTAAAAGTTATAGGTGGAGCACGCGAGTACCCTTAATTTTTAATTACAAGTTACAAAATTGCTTGATTGCTCTCTTTAATTTATTTTCTCCTCGCTAATTCATTGGAGGTTAAGTGCATTTTTTAATATCCTTCAACTCTCTAGGGTCTAGGCCACCTTCATTAAGGTGTTTTTTTTTTAAATTATATTCCTTTCCAATTAATCAAGACTCTTGGAACTTCAAATCTTGATATTTATCGTAAACATTGCTATCCATGACACATTTATTAAATATAAATCCAGGTCGATATATATATATATATAGCTCTAGTTCATGAAAAAAATATCCAACTAGCTAGTTAATTCCCTAAAAATAATGTGCAATTTGTCAACTCCTTCATCGCATATACCAAATAAAATACAGATATTTCTTGTCTATTGCAAAGAGCCAAGATTCCCCATTATTGTAATATTAATTAGGCTTAAGTGCACTTTTGGTCCCAATACTATGACTGAGGTTTCAATTTGGTCCCATAACTATTTTTGTTGCAGATTTGGTCCCAAACCTTCGCAAAAAGTTTCACCGTTAGTCCCCTGGTCACTTCCGTCCAATTTTCGCCGTTAAGTGTGACGTGGCAGTCTGACTGGGATGCTGA
>QANZ01030021.1:79430-102384 GCA_003254925.1 Chamaecrista fasciculata | reverse complement strand
AAAAAATATATAATTCATTCCCCAAGACTTTACAATTTGGTCCTTCCTCCAGTATATATATAAGTAATATTTTTTGAAGTGTAAAAAATATACATATTGGTCTATCATTATATATATGGCTAATATTTTTTGTTCTGCAACTACTGAAGAAGAAAATTTAGAAAAATACATAATTCATACCCCATAAAATATACATTTTGGTCCCTTCTCTATTATATACATGGATAATATTTTTTGTAGTATCAAAATTTTAAAATAAAATTAAAAGACAGTAAAAAGAAAAAAATATATAATCTAGTCCCTAAAAATTTACAATTCAATACCCAAAAATTACATTTTAGTCCTACATTCACACCTCCATCCTCCTTTACCATAACACTCCAAAAATCTCCATTATTAATTTCCTCCTTTAGAGCAAGAATTATTTACTCTTGAAAGCAGCATAAATGTTTTATCTTATTTAATATTGGAATTATTTTTAAGAATACAATTTGGTCCATAAATTTGTACCGGTCCTATTAATCAATCCCTAACATGTGTAAATGATAACTTGGGGCTTACACGAAATCCCAATCATCAATAATTGGATCTATTTGTGAAATCCAACGAAAAAAATAACAAAGAATAGTTTGAGGACCATAATGCAAATAACAAAACAACACAAAAATGTTTGGTCAATGGTTCGTTTTGATCCAAAATGTATGCCCTAATATTCATTTGGTCCATTATGTTTCAAAATGTTCATATTGGTCCTAAATGTTGGCAAAATGATTCATTTTGGTCCTAAATACTGGTAAAATGTTTCGTTTTGGTCCCAACTAGATAGAGAAAGTATTCTTCAGGAACAATATGTAGCTCTAAACAAGCATATTCAATAGTTGGGACCAAAATGAAACATTTTGCAAATATTTAGGAGCAATTTGAATATTTTGAAATATAATGGACCAAACTGAATATTAAGGCATACATTTAGGACTAGATTGACCCTTTAACCCTATATTTTTCCATCCTGTACATACACGTGGGCCATTTTGTATTTTCTCCATTCAATATATTACTGATATTAGATTTAGGAGTCCTTTAATTTGACAAAAAAATATGGATAGAACCACTGTCCACATATATAGAACATATCCAAACTCAGAATAACCGAAAACTGATGAAAATACAATATCTGAGATTGCTTAAACAATAGAGAGATAGACTATAAAAAGAGAGAGATAGACTATAAAAAGTCCATTTCTTAAGCAATGGATCTTTTTATAGCATTACTCTTTCTATAATAATATAAGAGACAAGTATGATTGGAGAATGATGAATATTGCAACTGAAAAAATAATAANGATGATGTGGATGTTATGAGATGAGATGGAGGTTCCAAAAAAACACCAAACCATTACTGTTCATCCAATCATAAAATGAGATTAAGATTAAATGAGATGAGATTAAGATGAAGTGGTTCCCAAACAGGCCCTAATTTCAATCCAATAGTGAGGAAAATCATACAAAAGGCGAAGTCTCACCGTACTATATGGAGAGCAAAGGGAGGCGTCAGGCATGTTCTTACCTGTTGTCTTCTTCCCATTTTGTAGGATTGTTGGGCGTTTGGTTTGGATATGAATCAGACTTATCAAGTTTTTTCTTTTTTGTTTTTTTAGCGTTTTCAGTATTAAGTTCTTTTAATAAAATTAAAATACATTATATTTTATAAAATATTTATATTAATAATAAAATAATTTATTTTAAAACTTCTTCTAAATCTACATAAAAAATTGAATTATTGGTAAAATCTAAAAATAAAGATAAATTTTGATAATAATTCACAATGGAACTAGTTCACAAAATGCAATATCGTACTCATATCCTATCAATAAGTCTATAATTATCAAAGGTTCGTGGACTCTGAGATGTCAAGCTGTTGCGTTCGTCCTACTGTGATGACTGAGGTGCAGCTAAACGTAAGCTTGATTCTCTTATGTGATCATGGATATATTTGCCCTCCATAATCCCACAAAATTTGACTTCCACTATTTCAAATTCTCAAATTTGACTTCCACAATCTCTGTCTTGTAATGTGTGGTTTTAAACCTGTTTTGAAGTCACCCATAGATATAATCTTAGTGATGCAGATTCTTAGCTTAATGTTTTTTTTTCTTCTTAAAAATCCACGCCAACCAAGATTTGGAAATACTTTACTTTGAGAATTATACTGGTGAACTAGTTTATACTTATACTAGTTTATTGGGCGTACTTTTTATGTTTCTTGATGATCTCTTGGTTGGGGTTAGCAGTAATCAGATAAGGTCACATTAGCACCAGTTGATCACAACAAAGTATTGCTCACTTTGAGCTTCAGATTGAAATCATATGGTTTGCGATAATTTATTTTGAAATTATTTTATTTTGATGCATTGTCACTTTGTCAGTGTAAAGTGTTCTACACTGAACCATTTGATGCTTGATGCTAACATCTGTAAAGTCTCTTTATTTTCAATTAAAAATTGCTGATCCCATTGCTAAGTAGTCATTTTGCATATCATATAATCTCTTGTTTTTCTGGCTAAGATATCTTCTTGAGTTTTTTGTAATGCATTGACTGTTTACTTTTTATTCTGGAGTTGTTCTCCAACACCATTTCACAACTCATTTTTATTATTATTAAAGTAAAAAACAGTGAAGAAAGTGCAAACCCGAACCCCAGGCGACCAAGCCTACGTAGTGGGAAACACGGACTGATGAGGCCCCACATCAGAGTGACCCTTGTCAATGGTCCACCCATCATTTCACAACTACTTTTTTAACTGTGATTGCTATGGTGATATGCTATGATCAATAATAAAGAAAAATCCCCAATTGCAACTAGCTCTACTAATTTCTTGAACCACAAGATTTCGTGGCTTAGAGTTAGACAATAGTGAGATCACAGGCATTTTCACACCTTCCACAGCTTTTGTATTCTCTGGTCGTTCGTTTTCTGACCGAATGAATTGTGGTGGAAGCTTCTTGAGTTGGCTAGAAGCTAAGGTTTGCACTCTTCTTACCTCCATAACAATACAAACACAATGAGTTAAGCATCCAATAATGAAAAGAGACTACATGTATTTTCTTGAACTAGCTGGTTTCATCAAACACAAAACAGAAAGTTCATATTGTTATGGAAAGTGAAACTAGAGTAGTGCTTTCATGTAACGACCTTAGTAGTTAAAACCGAAGCAAACGTAATTAAGAGTGAGTTATAAGGTACTAATTACTTGGAACTTGGTAGAGATAAATTTCTTTCTCTAACATTAATTTGTAACTGATCCTAATTTCATTTCCCACTTCATGTTTCTAATTCGTAATCAATCAATTAATTTCTCTCGCTTTTCTCCAATCTCTCTCCCATATTGAGCATAAGGAACTCATCATTCCAGACCTCAAAATTAGAACTCTCATATTTTATCAACATCAAAATTGCACTTAAGCCATTTATTTATTTCATATTAATTGTATTTAGATATAGTTAATAATGTTTGCAATTAAGGATTAAAGTTGCATATAATAAAATAAAGAGTAAATTACCAATTCGATTTGTGAAAGATTATCAAATTGATAATTGAGTTTCTAAAATATTAAAACACACAATTTAGTTCTTAAAAAAATCCACCGATATACTCATCGATCTTTGAAAGAATTAAATTTTATGTCTTTAGTTCATGAAAAGGATTAATTAGTATATTTTTTAGAATTTTATGAACTAAATTATATATTTCAATTCAGTAATAATAATCTTTCAAAGACTAAATTATTAATTTACTCAATAATAAAGAAGTTGTACTTTCCCATGTTTTTGTTTTTTTATTGAGAAACTAAGGGTCTATAAATATTATATATATTAACAATATTAGCCCATGATTTTAGTCATTCACAACAGCCCGACTTTAAATTACCCATGTTTTCACCTAGACTAAAATTCCCCACATTTTCATACAGAAGCAATATTGTGCATAATCAGTTCGTCTCTTACAAACATACATCATGAACATGGGATTATCCAAAAGAAAAAAAAAATGAACTTGGGATTTTTATCTCTAAGAATAACTTTCAGTTTTTTAGATTTTAAAAAATAATATTTGATATTTTAAATTTTAAAACTGAAAAAATAAAACAATATCATCAAACATGTTTTTTAATTTTTTTTCTTAAAAATAGCAAACTGTTTTTAGGGATGAGAATCAAACAGACATTCAACATAATTTTCATATACGCAAAAGTACTCTTGGTGCCCATAAAGTATGAAATCATTCAGTTGTGTTTTTTAACAATTAACTCAAATATGAAATATTGAGAATAAAACTGAAATTGACCCTAATTGATCAGATCTAATAATGTTTAATAATGTTTCGAACATGATTATCTCCAATGAGAAAATCTAGGAAAACCTAGTTGATCAGATATGTGAAAAGAGATGGTTAAATTCAGAGGAAGAAATTAAATGCTGCAATGGCTTGATCACAATTCACAACTAGATGTAGTTAGTCAGCTTCTTGGACATGTGCATAGAAAGTATTAAACATGAAGTTCATTTTTCTGAAAATGACCTTTTTGCCAGTGCATAATTGTTCTTCTTTGTGCCGAAACTTTCTAATCGTGTTTAATCCTAATGTGCTGAAACCTTATGTGAACCTTAGGGTAGGCTTGTAGAAGGGAGAAATGCTGAAACAACTATGGAAGGCCATAAAACCAGCGAGTGAACCAGTGCGAAAGAAGATAGCCAAGATAGGGTTGTAAAGAGTCTGAAGATTGCAATTAGGATGTTGTTAAACACGTTACGAGTAGATAATTCTTGAAAAAAAAAAATAGAAACGCGTACTTTTAGAATTTTAAAGTTTAAATGATTAAAAATAAAATATTTGATTTACTAGTTTATCCAAAGAAATCAGAATATATATTTTCCGTATAAAAAATATAACTGCTTATTAAAAGATAAATAAAAAGATAACAATTTGAATTTGAATTAACTTGAAAAGATAAATCATTAAAAGATAATTGAAAAACTAACAATTTGAATTAGATTATTAGTCCTCGGATTGTACAAGCTAATTTTAAGGGTTATAACCTATATATATTTATGCCTCAGACTTACTAACTATTCCTCTCATAATCTTTTGTCTTGTTTGATTTTTTTGTTAACTGCGAATTAATTCTTCTTTACAATCTTTCCACCTCCTTCACAATCTTTTCCCACATTCATGGCTTCTCATAATATAAGGTGCGAAGGTATTAATCCAAAATTCATTATTCCAAAGCCAATGATGCTTATGCCACCTTATTATTATGATCAAAGTTTTCTCGTAATTCACTTTTGTTACCTCCACTTTTACTCCCACCTCCACATATTCTTTCTTATCATATTTCGAGACAACGATTTCTTATAGGAGCACCACCAATAATTTAAAGGGGCATTTTTGATGAGTTCATGATGAAGATAAAGAATCAAGTTGAATATTATCTAAGTGACGACAATTTGAATACTGATATTTTTCTGTAGAAAAGGATGGATTAAAATGGCTAGATTCATATATCTGTAATTGCAGACATCAAAAGGCTCAAAAGTTTGACTACTGATATCCACTTTATATTGAATTTTCTTTTTTTCTCTTTTGTTGTGCAAGTTCGAGGTTACAAGATTAGGGTAAGAAACAATTAAAGTAGATGGATTCTCCCTGTTTGATTCTTATCTCTAAGAATAACTTTCAATTTTTTAGATTTTAAAAACAAAAAGTACCAAAAGTACTTTTGTCCTCCATATAAAATATCACGTCTTCAAATTCAACTCGTGAAGTCAATTGTAGAAAGATATAAAAGAGCTACCTCCAAATTCACTAAAGAGGGTACGTTTCAAGGCTCTATAAGCATTTATAGAAGTACTTAACAACAAGAATCGACGATCTTACTAATCATGAGTTAACTCCTTATCAATTGAATCCACCGTTTTGGTTGAGCTACATTCTAGATGCAGCTTGGCATATATGTTATTTATTACTTTTTATTTGTTCATTTATTAGCNAAAGTGAACAACGATAAAACTAGCATTTTCTTTTCAAAGAATGTGAGTAAGGAAGTGAATAGGGACATCTGTAACACTTTGAAGTTTAGAAATACCACTAGTATTGGTGATTATCTTAGTGTGCCTATCCATCATGGAAGAGTGAGGCGTGACACTTAACAGGAAAATTACTGAAAAGATAAAGAATAGGCTGGCGGGTTGGAAGACTACTTCCCTTTCCTTTGCAGGTAGAGTTACACTTGCAAGGTCTGTTATTGGATCCATTCCAATANTGGTTTTTAGTTTTTACAATCTCGTATTTTAAAATTTAGAAGTTTTTTTAACCAAATTTTCATTACGATTTTTACAACATATAATATAATTTATAGTAATAACAACTTATATATATTAAAGAGATAATTTGATATTTTGAATAAATTTCTTTCATTATGAATCTAAAAGAAGAGATAATTCATCAATATTTAAAAGTTTTAATCTAAAACTCTTACCTAAGATTAATTTTATCATTTATTTTGATTATATTTTGGCTTCTATATATTTTTGTATCTCACCCGTATTTTATTTTTTTGGTTCCACTATTCTCTCACTTTTTAACCTACAATTGAGAAGTCAATAAAGTGGAACATTTCAAATATGATTACATTTTGTTTTCTAATATATCTTTTTGTATCTCTCACTATATTATCATGGTATGTGTCACTACTTCCCGCCTTGACACTTTGTGGAATGGGTGCAAAACGGAGGAGTTCAGACCTTCCCGGGGAATAAGGCAAGGGGATCCGCTATCTCTGTATATCTTTGTTATCTGCATGGATAAACTATCTCACATCATCTCAGAGGCTTTGAATGTTAAAAGGTGGAGCCCGATGAGAGCGGGGAGGAATGAGCCTGAAATTACTCATCTTATGTTTGCAGATGACTTGTTGCTTTTCAGTAAAGCTTCTTTACATCATGCGAAGACTATTCGGGAATGCATTGACACGCTCTGTGGTATGTCGGGCCAAAAAGTGAACAACGATAAAACTAGCATTTTCTTTTCAAAGAATGTGAGTACGGAAGTGAATAGGGACATCTGTAACACTTTGAAGTTTAGAAATACCACTAGTATTGGTGATTATCTTGGTGTGCCTATCCATCATGGAAGAGTAAGGCGTGACACTTAACGGGAAAATTACTGACAAGATAAAGAATAGGCTGGCGGGTTGGAAGACTACTTCCCTTTCCTTTGCAGGTAGAGTTACACTTGCAAATTCTGTTATTGGATCGATTCCAATATATAATATGCATGTTGCCAGAATTCCTAAGGGAGTGTGTGAAGAGATTGAGAAGACGGAGAGGGCGTTCATTTGGGGGCACAGAATTAATGAAAGGAAGGCCCACACGGTTAGCTGGAACCAAATTTGCATGCCCAAATGCAATGGTGGATTAGGCGTGAAGCGCCTGAGTAAGATGAATGATGCTTGTTTTCTTAAAATTGGGTGGAGAATGATCCATGAGAAAGAGGCGCTGTGGAATAGAGTGCTTAGGGGGAAGTATGGGAGCGACAACATCTTAGAGAATGGGCCCAGGACTAGACATGCTGACTCTCTTTTATGGAAAGACATTTCAAAGCTTTGGCCCAAACTAATTAACAATTGTTCTTGGGCCATAAATGATGGGAAGAGAATCTGTTTCTGGGAGGATCCTTGGTTGAAAGAAGTTGGTAAGCTCAAAGACCATGCTACACGTTACTTGAATGATGATGAGCTGGGAAATTATGCCTTTGACTATGTTACGGAGGATGGTGAATGGAATTGGGAGGTTCTAACTCATCATGTCATATCTAGAATGCATTCTATATTTCCACCTTGTGATAGTGATGAGATTGACAGGCTAACTTGGAACCTTGATAAAAGTGGAACCTATACTGTTAGGAGCGCTTACTCTTTGCTCACTGGTGATGTTGTTCGGCTGGCGAATTCGGTTTGGCAGAAAGCGTGGAAATGGGAGGGACCTGAACGCATACGGTATTTTATTTGGTTAGTAATGCATAACAAGCTGAAAACTAATGATTTTTGCTACAGATGGAATGGAGGAAGCCGTGCTTGTTGTTGGTGTGAGAATGTTAATGAAAATATTTTACATGTCTTGAGGGATTGTCCCAGAGCTATGCGAGTTTGGAATAGCTTTTTATAGGGGAATGCGAGAATTAATTTTTATAGCATGGAGAGAGAGGAGTGGATCTTGGCGAATTTGCAAGGAAGTTTCAAGTCTGCTAAAACTGAAGAGTGGGGATTGTTATGGGGCGCTACAATCTGGCATCTGTGGAAATGGAGGAGTGCTCATATTTTTATTGAGGGTTTTACAGTCCCCCACCGTCCCGATCATCATATTCTCAATTATATTAGCTTCATTCATGAAGCTAGGAAGATGCACAGTGCCGTTATTGAAGATATGAGTAGAGAAGTGCAAATTTCCAAGACTTGTCCTGAGTTGGGTTGGTTTAAGATTAATACGGACGGAGCGTCAAAGGGTCCTAATGGCAAAACTGGCTGTGGCGCTTTGATCAGAAATGAGGATGGCGTTTGGATCAGTGGTTGGACTAGGAACTTAGGTCACTGCTCTGCTTTTAAAGCGGAAATCTAGGGAATTTTTTATGGTCTTCCTCTTGCCAAGAAGCTGAATTTAAACAATATCACGGTTGAAAGCGATTCTATGGCGGCTGTACAGGTAATTCTTTCAACTGTGACTGGGGGCCATGAATCGTGTAATATTGTGCAGCAAATCCGGAGTTTTTTGAGGGGAAGTTGGAATGTGAAGCTGAAGCATAATTATAGGGAAGCTAACAAATGCGCAGATTGGCTTGCTAATTGGAGTTTGCAGCATGACCTTGGCTACAAAGAGTGGACTCATGCACCTAGTGGTATTAGTAATTTATTGCTTTATGATGCTATGGGGTTGTCTACCCCCCGTTTAATTTTTGGTTAGTTTGTTTTGTTTGTTCCGTGTTTGGGCTTAGGCCCCTTTTCCTCACCAAAAAAAAAATATTAGGCAGTAGTTTCAAGCTCTTAGATAAAACTATAACAAATTCATTTATTTTATTATTCATGTTATCACGGACAACTAGAGCAGTTATAATTATACATATGCAAGGTTAGGTAATTTTACTTTCCCCAAATCACTAGACTAAGTTCCCAAAATTCAACCTTAACATTCTTATCAGGCTACGGCCTTTATTTGCACTATTAACATTTATCCGGTATTTATTCATCTTGGACTTGGAGCTATGCAAGCCGTCATAAGACAATTGATTGCCCCAAATCACTAGACTACTAAGTTCCCAATATTTACATTACTGTAGTGCTACACCTTTAGAAGCACTGCAACATTTATCAGGTATCAATCCATCTAGGAGTTGGAGGAGCATATTCTCGGAGAGGCTATGCAAGCTGGCATAAGATGAATTGAAGGGTCCTGTTTAGGATAAGGAGACTCGAGAAAAACAAATTCATGGAGAAAGAAGAGTAATGAAAAAGCTACATAAATAAACAAGGATCTTGTCTCGAGACAGTGCACCTTCCTCTTGTTTAAAACAGGGAATACTGCTTATTGTATATCTGGGAAAGTCAGTAAGACATAAGTTGGCATATCAAATGACTTTCATCAATCAACAATCATTTGGTGAAACAAATGCTGACCTCCGTCAATGGAATTTAAAAGCCACAAATTATTTTGAGTAAGTAGAAGGCTATGTCTATCCATATCTATCTTCAGGTGCACAAGTGCTTTTTTGTGTATATACCCTGAAAATTTAGGTGTTGTCTAGACAAAAAATGTCCAGCACCCTCTTGGGCAAAATGTTCACTCAAGGTTGCATGTATATCATGGCAGTTTCGGGGAAAAAAAATATATGAAACAACAATGTGCATGATGTGCTGACGAAGAAAACTATAGAATATAGATGAATGGAGATGCTGACAAAAATAAAATTTTGCCAGTGCCAGACAGGAAGCTTAACTGAACAAAAAGGGAATCAGCTGAAGTGCCGTTGCCGCTGAATTAGGCGAAATGTGAACCAAAAATAAGAGAAAGCAAGTATGAGAGAAAAAGATGAATGGAGGCTCTAAAGAGAAAAGAGTAATCCTCGCCATCCATAAAGAGCACTTGACCTAGTTTAGCAGATTTTCAGTGGAGCGGATCTTCTCCCAACTGATAACGGGTTGTGGACAGAAGGAAGCTTTAAGTCAACATCAAACTGACAGAGCAAAGTACCAAAAAGTCTCTTTGCAGTAAAATGTACTGTTTTTATTGCAAATGGCTTATTAGATTTTCAGCATTTACACTGCCAACTGGAACACACACCACGGATTTAGATTGGTGAATAAGTTTTGCATCCAGAGAAACCACAAAGCTTCAAATATATATATATATATATATATTTGGCTTTGGCCCATACAAAACTTCCATTGGCGCCTTTCATGACCACTAAACTCACTTCACGTAGTTAGCATGCCCCTTTATAACCTAAAATAACACTATTTAATTGAATTCACCTTCAATTCGGCATTCAAATACTGGTCGATGTAATTGTTAGAGTAAGAAACGATTAAAAGAAAAGAGGAACTAATCACTAATATACTGCAAAAGTATGGTGCCTATTGAGATAAGTGCAGGTTTGTGCTTATGTATAAAGGTTGCAGTGATCACGACACTCAAGTTACTTTACATTCATTTTGAATTCGGTTGTGTTGATTTTAGATAGCAGTGATATCTTAATATTACTAAATACTAAACAATCAAATATCTAGTAAAATTTTACTAACCTTGATTCAGTGAGACCTGAATTACTAGAACTTTTCATTGTGAATAAAGGCACTTTTGTTGTCATCCGGAGTGACATGGACAGCATTCGCTGCGGCTATGGCAGAATCACCTCTCTTAACAATTTTCTGAAGCTCTCCAACCTTCTCCGACAACAACGCAACATTTGAGTTGGTAGACTGAACCAGCTTGTTCGCAGTTTCTAGAGCAGTGCATAGCTGAATAATTCGAACAAACGGTAATAAGTAATAACCAGCAGGTGACTAATCGAGAAGCAGCATTGAGCCAACCTAATTAAGCATTTCATAATTGATATTTCCTTAGTCTACGATGCGATAATATTAATAGCTTCTGACACACTAGGATTACCTTTAGCGTAAGAGCTGTCCAAGAATGGTCCGTGCCAGCAAGTGCGTTATTCAAGTGCTCGTAGTTCTCCTGGAAACACATCAAAGATTCAATCCATAGAAAGAGAGATCTAATTCGGTAACAAATGAAACATAAAAGAAGATGTCCGTGAATCAACGAGTTAGTTGCAGAGAGAACCTGGAAGAGTTTGGTGAGATCAGAGGAGGGAGGAGCGAGGTTTGGATCTGAAACAGAAGAGGAAGAGCGTGAGAGAGAGTGAGCTGAAACAAGATCTTCTTCCTCGCCGAGATCGTTGAGAAGATCTCCGATGCATAAAAGCGGCCCTCCGATTCCTCTCATGCCTCACTTTTTTGCCAGCGACTATTTCTTGAAAAATATGGAAAACGGAGAAGAAAACAGAGAAGAAATATGTATTAGATGAATTTTTAAGGCTTTTCTTGGGCAGTTACAACTACAAGAGGGCCTTGGCCCAATAAAAAAAAATACAACAGGAAGTTAACCAGAGTACCAAAACCCCTTACCATATTCAGCGAATAGAGTTATCACAGAGAATGGGGGCTTAAGCCCAAGAAACTAATTTTTTTTTTGTGTGGAAAGCCCAAGAATAAAAATTTTCCTCAAAGAATTTGTGAATATATATATTTTTGGTGGCCTAAAAATTTGTGATAATAATTAACTTCAGGAAATAACTCCCTTTCGCAGTCTGACCTAAAAGACTAAAATTACAAGAAAAAAATAATTAAATTGTAATTTATCTAAAAATTAAGAGACTAAAATTATACTTTTACTTATAATTTAAAAAGAAAAATCAAAGTGAAACTAGAAGTAATAATGAAATAAATGAATGTAATTTTTCTTTTTGTTATTTTTAAGATATTAAAAACTCCCAAAAAAAAAACATTTGTTCTATAATAAATTAAAAAAAATTAATGCATACAATTTTTTTTTTCTTCTATAAAGTGGATAAAATGCAAATTTGCAACAACCGCCATACCGCATGGCTCGCCAAACCCAGAGACCTGCCTATTGTTTACATATTAAATAGGCAAGTCAATTCATCATGTTCCTTATATAAAAAATTCATCATGTTCCATGCTCTATTATTTTATTTAATATATTTATCTTGCCAACTAAATTTATTGCATAATGTGACAACATTATGCCCCATACTTTCTTAATGTGGACCCCGCCGCCATAACTATCTAGTTTTTTTTTTACTTGTTCGTGTAACAAGAATGGACTTATTTATGATATAAAAAAAAGTACATTTTTTAAACAAGTTAGTTTTATTTAAATCTAAAAATGAGACAACTGTTAGGAATCTCTAAAGTCTAAACTCAGCAATCAGTATGTGTGGGGACCAAATAAAATAAACAAAACAAACTCTTTTGGGACTGAGGCAGTTGGGGATTGTTGCTTTCACCATGTCTCCATTATCCTAAACTTGGAGGCAGTATAATGATGCAGATAAGACGTTCGACACTTTTCCCATTAACAATCTTTTTTGTTTTGTGTGCAATTTTATCTGTTATTCACTTATTTTCCCTTCTATTCTTTTTGTACCATTTCAAAAGAGACGTGCTTGTTTTGTTTTCTTCTCTTAGTTCTATCCATTTATATATATTTAAAGGATTATAGTGATTGAATATATTGAAAACATGGGCTGCTGAGTGGTGCAATAGCAATTATTTATGAATAAATTAGTGCCTTGATGCTCCCGTCAGGCTGGCACCGAAGTCTTCCCAAGAATCACTACTTAAAAATAGTGGACTGTTTATTAGTAAACAATATAATTAAAGGATGGTCATAGATGTAGGCATATAATTTAAAGACTTTACAATGGTAACGTGAAGTAAGATGTGATAGAGATATGTGGTTGAGTCATAATAGAAGACAACTAACTAATTACTCCAAATTGATAATAATACTTGCCTTATGTAACAGTCCATCAGCTTTAAAATTTTTATTCTTCAGTACCCATCTTATGTAATCATCAGATAAGTACTAATCTCCATCTTGACCATCAAGTGGAATCAATTTAGTAGACTGGTAATTAAGGATGTTCATTAGTCAACGTATAGGAAAAAAAGGAAATGGAGAACACCCAAAGAAACAAATCATCACATTCTTTCCCGTTCTTCCCTCACCAAACCCATGTCTTGCTTATCTCAGTTCTGTGTTTCCTCAAACTACTTGATGGAACCCATCTTCTCTATCTTTCATGTTTTTCTCTTGTTTTCTGTCATCTCTGCTTACACTTTCTCGGATTATATCAATCCAAACTTCACTGCTTCACATCTTCAATTCATTGATAACTCTGGCACCTTCTTGTCATCCCGCAATGGAACATTTAAAGCTTCCATATTCAATCCTGGTGGTCAACAAACTGATTTCTATTTGTGCATCATTCATGTTGCATCCAACACCATCATTTGGTCTGCTAATCGTGATGCTCCCATCTCAAATTCTGATCAAATGAATCTGAATCCCGGAGGGATTACTATTGTTGATCATGATGGGAATCTCAAATGGTCAACTCCACCTTTGAAATCAACAGTATACGCATTAGAACTAACTGAAGTGGGCAATCTTGTCTTACTTGACCGTTCTAATGGTTCTCTATGGGAAAGCTTCAATTATCCAACAGACACAATTGTTATTGGACAACACTTACCTGTTGGGACATCTCTGTCTAGTGCTGTATCAGATTCTAACTTGTCAACTGGTGATTACAAGTTGATAGTTTCTTCATCTGATGCAATACTTCAGTGGCATGGGCAGATGTATTGGAAATTGTCAATGGCTCCAAATGCCTTTAAGGATTCAAATTATATGGTGGAATACATGGCCATAAACAGAACAGGTCTTAGTCTCCTTGGAAGCGGTGGAACCGTGACTGTGTATAAGGTAAACTTACCTCAGGCTGATTTCCGAATTGCTAAATTGGCTTCCAGTGGCCAGTTTATTGTCAGAAGCTTTTCAGGTTCTGACTGGAAGCAAGAATTTTTGTTGCCAAATGATGGTTGTCAAACTCCCTTTATTTGTGGTAAGGTGGGATTATGTACTGATGACACTAGTTCCTCTACACAATCTTGCTCTTGTCCCCCAAACTTTCATGCAGCCTCACATGATTTTCCTGGTTGTGTACCTAGCAACAGTTCTTATTCTTTGCCATTGGCTTGTAATTCATCTGATCATGATACTCAACCAAATTCTTCAGCTGTTTCATATTTGGCACTTGGGAATGGTCTGGATTATTTTAGCAATACTTTCTCTGATCCAGTAAGATATGGAGTGAATTTAAGTGTCTGCCAAGATCTGTGTTCTGGGAATTGTTTGTGCTTGGGAGTTTACTATGAAAATTTGTCGGGTTCTTGCTATATGCTTGAAAATGAGTTGGGGTCTATCATGTCAAGCGGTAAAGGTGGAAGTAACCTGTTGGGATACATTAAAACTATTGTTGTATCTACCACTACCACTGATGATCGTACTTCTAAAGGAAAGGAGCTTCCTGTGGTTGCTCTGGTGCTGTTGCCTACTACTGGATTCCTTATTATTGTTGTGGCTCTAGGTATCCTTTGGCTGAGAAGATTGAAAGTCTCCCAGATGAAAGATATAAAATTGGGTAAATTCAACTCACATTCTTCACGGGATATGGATAACTTCCACATTCCAGGCTTACCTAAAAGGTTTGACTATGAAGAACTTGAGGAGGCCACTGGTAATTTTAAGATTCTAATTGGGTCAGGTGGATTTGGTACAGTTTATAAGGGAATTCTGCCAGATAAAACTATTGTTGCAGTGAAGAAAATAGTCAACTTGGGCAATCAAGGGAAAAAAGACTTTTGTACTGAGATTGCAATTATTGGAAATATTCATCATGTTAATTTGGTCAAATTGAGGGGCTTTTGTGCTGAAGGGAGACAACGTCTGTTGATTTATGAGTACATGAATCGTGGCTCATTGGATCGAACCCTCTTCGGTGGCGGACCAGTCTTAGAATGGCAGGAGAGGTTTGATATAGCACTTGGAACAGCTCGTGGACTTGCCTATCTACACAGTGGGTGTGAGCAAAAGATCATTCATTGCGATATCAAGCCTGAGAATATTCTTTTGCATGATCACTTTCAGGCTAAAATCTCTGATTTCGGACTTTCAAAGCTCCTTAGCCCTGAACAGTCTGGTTTATTCACTACAATGAGAGGGACTCGGGGTTATCTAGCTCCTGAGTGGCTTACTAACTCTGCGATCACAGAAAAAACTGACGTTTATAGTTATGGAATGGTACTGCTTGAACTAGTCAGTGGAAGGAAAAATTGCTCTTTAAGGTCACAAAGCCATAGCATGGATAATAGTAACAGTAATGGTGGTTGTTCTTTGACATCTTCAGTGACAGGATTGGTCTATTTTCCGCTATTCGCATTAGAGATGCATGAGCAAGGTAAGTACCTTGAATTGGTAGACCCAAGGTTAGAAGGGCGTGTTACAAGTGAGGAGGTGGAGAAATTAGTGCGTGTTGCCTTGTGTTGTGTTCATGAAGAGCCAACACTTAGGCCAAACATGGTTGCTGTTGTTGGCATGTTGGAAGGTGGGACTCCATTGGCTCAGCCAAGGATTGAATCTCTTAATTTCCTGCGCTTTTATGGTCGTAGATTTACGGAGGCTTCGATGATAGCTGAGGAAAATGAGTTTACCCCGGTGGAGTATCAACTGTCAAGAGGATCAGGTACAACAAGCGGTTCACAAACCGGTTTTTCTTACATTTCTTCACAAAATATCTCAGGGCCAAGATAGTTCCATATTTAAAGGAGGACTCTTGGTATTGGTTTTTGTGGATAAGAATGTAAATTGTACATCTTTTGGGGCTTTGAATATCAGTTGCTCACTTTAAGTTATCTTAAAACAGAACCTATAGTATGGTTGTTTCTGTCAAGACAACCTTTTGAATTGAACATAGTAGTTTATCATAAGTTAGTGAGATGTAGATTAATATAATAAATCTTTTCATGTGAATTCATTCCATGATGAGAAATTGCTGAGATATGTCCTGTGTGATATTGTTTAGTATGGTTCTAATTTCTTCAACTATATATATTTCCAGGTGAGATCATTTTATAGCTTGAATTTCATACTATGTAAGATGAAACAGATGGCTTGCCAGCCACTTCTTTGATAGGACAATAAACAGAGGCCTGTTTTATATATAATCAAGGCAGAAATATATAGACTATAGTGATATGTAATAATAATTTAAGTAGCTACGTAAGTGATTTCTTTATTCTTGATGAAAATAGAAAATGTGAATAAACCCTTAGTAAACATGCTAAGTTTCTTTTTTCTGGTTTTGCCCCCTTATTGAGGAAGCTTATTGAATTTGAGGTATCGGTATTTAGCAAATGTTTTTGTTGGAAATTTGGGTGGGTTTTGATGGTTCACCAAGTCTGGAAGAGGTCCAATTACTACCTCATGTGGAGGCACAGCGAAAACTGCCCATGACATTCGCAGGTGTTCCTTGTTCACCAAGCTTCTATGCACAACACTCTTGTACTTCCCGTTGCTCAGCACCTAATAACACCAGAGTTGCATTTAATTAAGCGAAATTTTTTACTTCTGGTCAAAACCTCATCATCATCCTCAAATTATATGGTGAATTCTGTTTTAGTCCCCAAACATTTTAATTTGTTCTAACGTTAGTCTAGAACACGACTTCATCTGGCTTTTGCTTTTATCTCTGAACTCGACGTCTGATTTGAACAATTTCTCTCTCATACGTGTCTTTATAAGTGACTTGGTCAAAAAAAAAAATCTTTCTTCTCAAACAGAAAAACCAGCCACAAATGTATTCAGTTTGTAACTAAGAAAAAAGATTTTTCTTTTTCGCTATTACATATGAGAGAGATATCGTTCAAATGGGACCAAAACGGACAAAAATAAGGTTTTGACCTTTACTTTTTTTTTTTTGTCATACAGATATTGTTAAAACTTAAAAGACATTCACTTTGATTTTACCTCAAGTTGATCACCCACAAGCACAATAAGTGCATTTTGCATGTGATTGACAGCAACCCACTCATTGTTTTTCCAAACTTGAAGCCCTGGAATCTGGTTTGGAACTAGTAGAGTGAGGGCTGACATGTCTGTGTGAGGCTCAACTCCTAAGGCTAGTTCTGGTTGTGGACATGGCGGATACATATTTATTTTCATTTCTAGTTCTATTTCTTCATTTCCCAAACTGCTCTGTAGAGTCTTCTTCTCCAATCTTAGTCCCTCTGATAGAAGCTCTAAAACCTCCTCTGTTACTCTCTGTATTTCTTTACTGTATTCTTCTGTAACTTGCCTGTGTACACACAAATATATGTCCAAAACTTATGTTCTTTATTATTCACATATATTCTATAGGGCACAACTTACAATATGCACGCCAAGTTGGTTCAACTAACAGAATAATTTAAATAAGAATTTAGCAGTTACTTATTCAGTGCAAGTTTGAATCTTTAATTTTTTTTAATTAAATAGGTTTAATTAATCTATAGGTTCTTACAGTTTACTTCAATTTTTTATTTAAATTCCTGTAACTTTTAATTTTTATGATTAAGTTTCTATACTTTCATTTCATTTGTAATCATCAAAATCTTATTGTTTTTTTTTATCCAATCAAAATCTTATTGTTAAATAATGATAAAGAGAAAACCTACTATTTGGTCCTTTAATTTATACCAAGTCAGCGAATCAACCCTTGAATAATTGAAATACTTGATTTGATCCCTGAAATATTTCAATTGTCAATAATTTGATCCTTAGTGATGATTTGGTCTCTGAATTTGAATTGATTTTGTACTTTTTGATTCTAGGAACCAAATTGTTAGTAATTGTAATAATTCAGAGACTGGATCGTATATTTTAATTATTCAAAAATTGATTAGTTGATTAAATATAAATTCAGAGACCAAATAATAAATTTTCTCTAACGATAAAATTTTATCTTCAAACTATTCACGTGACAAACAAAATTAATAATTAAATTTATTTAATATTTAATAAACATCTTAATCAATAAATTTTATAATATCTTAATTTTATAAAAACTATTAAAAATTAATATAAATGATAAGAACCAAACAGCTTTAATATTTACACTTACCTATAGGAAGGAGGGCTTTGGGGCCATTTGTTGTAGTTGACCTTAGAAGGAGGAGACAACAAATGAAAATAATAATCAATCCACTCCACCTTATTTTCTGGGTTGTAGGTCATATTGGTCCCATATCCCTCAAAAACACCTTTAGTAGGGTCATTAGCATAAGCCTCTTTTTCCTTTTGAGGGAGGGCAAAGAATTCTTGACCCACCTCTTGTAATCGTTGAATCAATGTTGGTGATATACCATGATCAATAATAAAAAAAAATCCCCAATCACAACTTGCTCTGCTAATTTCTTGAACCACAAGATTTCGTGGCTTAGAGTTAGAAAATAATGAGATCACAGGCATTTTCACACCTTCCACAGCTTTTGTATTCTCTGGTCGTTCGTTTGCTGACCGAATGAATTGTGGTGGAAGCTTCTTGAGTTGGCTAGAAGCTAAGGTTTGCACTCTTTTTTCCTCCATAACAATAATAATATGAATTACATAATGAGTAAAACATCCAATTAAAAGAGACTATATGTATGTATTTTCTTGAACTAGCTAGCTGTTTTCATCAAACAAAAAACGGAAAGTTTGTATTATTATGGAAAGTGAAACAAGAGTAGTGTTTTCGTGTAACGTCCTTACTAGCTAAAACCGAAACAAACGTAAGAGTGAGTTACTTGGAGGAGATATGTTTTTTTTTCTTTTCCAAACACAAAAACTGTAATAAAGTCCTTCCTATATTCAACGTTTCGAATTTTCAGAAGATCAAGAAATCAATATTATAAATATAATTGATAGGTATACCTAAATGTTTCATTTCATTTGTCTAATGGATAGAACTATATTTAATGTTGATGGAAACCATTTTTACCCATTATTTTTTACTTTTAAGTTTTAATTTCATAGAATAATTTTAATTTTTATAAAAATAATTTAAAAACCCAAAAAAGGAATTAAATTCAAGAATTAAATTAATCATTTGAAGAAAAAAAATTAAATAACAAAGTTTGAATTATTTTTTTTTGGTTACAAGAACAAAGTTTGATTCAAATTGATGAACATTCAACTGGGCCACATTTAAGAAGGTTGGATCTTTCAGAGCCCATGAGCCCAACAATTAGCGAACGGCCGTTTTCTCACAGTCCTTAGGACCCATCCAATCAGAGAGTGCCATCTGTAGCTGGTGTTGTATTTACGTAGTGGCAGCCAATTAGAATCTAGAACCTCCTTCACTTGACGTCAAATTTCTGATACGAGTTTTCCGTGAAATCCGTCTCTCTCGGTCTCTTTATAAAGTCAAAAACCAACTCTTCTTCAATCGCTGAAGACCGAAACTTGAGAATCTCCCATGGCTTACGTCGAGCGAGGTATTTTCCTCTTTCTCTCTTTCAATTCAATTTTGGTTTCTTCGTTTTTGATTGCGGTATGCCGATATGTATAATTTTTTGTTCGCAAATCTGAATGTTTTATTGTAATTGTCGTTGCCTGATCTTCACCTCAATGTAATTTACCCCTCAGTTTCCGTCTATCACAAATTCAGGTGATCTTTTAGGGTTACGGTACATGCTTAGAAATAATTTGTAACTTTGTGGGTGATTAAAATTAAACCTTATGAAGAAGGCAATTCTAATTCTTCCTCTGTCTGTCCCCTATTAGGATTGGGGATCCTATCGGGCAACACGTATGATCCTATGCTAGGGTTTTAATTTCACGGGATGCTGAATGCCCATGTCTGATTTCTTGCGATTGATTGCTGATTGTCATGCAATATTTGCTGTATTAATTCTTATAATCTGTCCTGCTCTTTTACATATCTGCCATGTTGGCGCTTCATTTTGCATGAGCCCTTATCTTGATTGCCCATGATTGGGGTGTCATGGCATTTTTAGTTAGATCAAGTTATCAGTATTTAGCAGCATAGTAATTCACGTCTGATGAATTAATGGTGAAATCTAGTTTTTATTTCCATTAGTGGCCTTATAGTATGAAGGTTCACCCTTTGTCTTGTATTGTGTGGTTTTAAACCTTTTTAAAAGTCACCCCTAGATATAATCTTAGTGACGCAGATTCTTAGCTTAATGTTTTTTTTTTCTTAAAAATCCACGCCAACCAAGATTTGGAAATATTTTACTTTGAGAATTATACTGGTGAACTAGTTTATACTTATACTAGTTTTTTGTGAGTACTTGTTATGTTTCTTGATGATCTGGGTTAGCAGTAATCAGATAAGGTCACGTTAGCACCAGTTGATCACAACAAAGTATTGCTCACTTTGAGCTTCAGAGTGAAATCATATGGTTTGCGATAATTTATTTGGAAATTATTTTATTTTGATGCATTGTCACTTTGTCAGTGTAAAGAGTTCTACACTGGACCATTTGATGGTTGATGCTTGATGCCAACTTCTGTAAAGTCTTTTTATTTTCAATTAAAAGTTGCTGATCCCATTGCTAAGTAGTCATTTTGCATATCATATAATCTTTTGTTTTTCTGGCTAAGATATCTTCTTGAGTTTTTGTAACGCATTGGCTGTTTACTTTTTATTTTGAAGTTGTACTCCTACACCATTTCACAACTTTTTTTAACTGTGATTGCTATGAGTCTTTCGAGTCATACTGCATGATTAGATATTCTAATGCCTGAAACTCTCTTGAGATGAACTAGGCTGCAAGCAATACTGGTGTGGTTAATATTCGGAGTATTAGCTAGAATTTGATCTCTTGCAGCTTGTATGATGAATCCAACTGCTCCTACCCCTGCCCCTCAAAAAACTATGGTTGAGATTTTTATGAAGAAAAGGACCTTACCATGAACTTGATATGATTTTGTGCAGGTGTTGTTAAATCTCAGAGATCATTATGGCGGCTAAAAACAATTACTGATTTCTTTTGGGGTATTGTCAACTTCATAGGCGTGTTTTTTGCGACTATGTTTTCGGTAATATTCACATTTCTCTGTATTATTATGGAAGAATTTATAAGACTGTATAGCCTTTAATATATTATTACTCATAACGCCACCATTTCTAGATGGAAAAGTCGGATGCCTACCGAAAAGGTTCTGGTGCCAGCAAGAAATGGGATGGTGGTGGTCCTGGAGGTCCTGGTGGAGGCCCATATGGTGGTGGTCCAGGGGGCCCTCCTCGCCGTGGTCTTGACAATGTTCGTGGACTAGATAGTGTTAGGGGGGCTAGCCATAGTAAGTTCATATTTTCTTCATTCCTCGTTAATGTAATCTTCTGCAATTCAGCTTTTACTATCTGGCACCTTCTAATCAAAAACCTTATTGAATTTTCAGATTCATTGCCTGCTTGTGGCTCCTGCTGTGGTTGAGTATTGAAGATTGTTAGAATGGGTTTCCCTCATTTTTCTTACCTAATTTCTCTCTTTACGTGTATATTATACCAGGAGTTGAACTGTTTGAACATGAAAGTGTCAATACCAGTGTCGAATTTATGGATGCATTTGTATTAAAAAGGGTTTATGTATGCATAAATTGAAATACATAGTTCGTAACTCCGAGGAGCCCGAAAATGTAGCCCGGACCTTATTGTGTTATAGTTTGTGTTGAGCAAGTGTTCTATTAGTTGTGTCATTGTGTGCCACCTCTAAAACTTGTAAGGAAAAATTCTTGGTACTGTTAATCCACCTTAATTCCAGATAAAGACCAAACTGATCCTTTTCTACACAGTTATTTGGATTTTTCTATTCCCTACAGTCGAATTGGAAGATTTTGTCCAAAAATAATAGAATATTGCCACTACGATTTCAAAATCTCTCTCCACGATGGTAGGGTGGCCCTGTACAAGCAGTACTGCAGAATCATGGTGGATGATGCAGAGGGGGATGAACCTGGGGTTTTAAAAAAATATTTCTAATTTTGTTTGGGGATGAGATTATGCATTATGACGGTTCAATATGTTGTTTGTAAAATTAAGAAAAGGTTACAGTGAAACATTGAATTAATCCTGCAAGATATAGCCTTCTATTCTATGCCCTGTCCTCAAACCCATCTGTCCAAACAGGGACACAGTATATTAAGATCCCAAGAGAGAAAGAGAGAGAGTGTAATGAGAGCATAAGCATATGCTCTCCATGGATGCTTGCTTTCTCTCATTGCATTGAACTCTGCAGCAAATGTTGACACTGTGCTCAGACACCCCATTACCCCAAACTGCATGCCTCCTACTATAGTATCCCATTCCTTCCTATTCACCTACATCATCACATTTCACAAATGAATCCTCTAATTATTAAAACTAATTCTGAATTCTGATCTAGAGATGTTCTAAAAACTCAATGGTTATTCTAAAAATTTATTTTTTGAGTCAAGTCTAATTTCAAATAATACACATTTTTTAAAAGTTTGTTATATATATATATATATTTAATAATTGATCATATAAAAAAAATTCATATATCTTATTTTTAACAATAGATATATAAAAAGAATTAGAAAAAAACATGAAAAAATAAATATAAATAGAAAATACCGATGAGAGCCATGGAAAAACAGGACGACGCTACATGAGGTTACTAGTAATTCCAATTGCCGCCGCAGTAACGTAACGTAACGCCATTGACGACTGTATTCTTTTTTTTTTTTTTT
>QANZ01030021.1:0-71780 GCA_003254925.1 Chamaecrista fasciculata | reverse complement strand
CTCTCTCTCTCTCTCTCTCTCTCTCTCTCTCTATATATATATATATATATATATATATATTCTGAAATGCCAGATACAAATTAAATGCTTCATTTAGTGACAGTCCACAAAAATTATTGAAACATTCTTTGATAACTACCACACAATCCTTGACTTCGAAGCTTCTTGAGGATATAAAATCTTGTGGGTACCGCACCACTTACTTGGTTTGCAGATTTTTTTTTTCCTTCCTGTCACCATATACACCAATTTCAATATTTCATGAAGCTATTTTCACTCTCAAGTCTCAATTATACCCATATTGGTCCTTGCCTTTCCCATTAACAAGCCATCTCTGCTTGAATCTTCATAATTGAATACCTTTCCTTTGTGTTAAATCTCCATAATAAATATTTGATCACATGTGGGTTGTGACACTTTACTTTTTTAGCGTCTTGCTTAACTTTTAGCTATTTATCTTCGGTCAATATGGTTGGTGTCAGTCAGGCCTAACAACATTGGGCCCATCTCCTGCCAAGAGTCCTTTTACCAGGTGGGCCTTGGGGATTGATTATATTTTATATGAAAAATAGATAAAATTTCTCATATTCACTAATAATACAAGATGCCATAAACTAATGATAATACAAGATGTCATAAACTAATAAAATAAGGTGAGCCTTGGCGCAACAATAAGGTTGCTGCCTGGTTATCTAGTGGAAGCCTCGTGCACTGGGCCGTAAAGAAGAAGATAGTTATATAATGGAAATTAATCTTCTTGTTGCCCTTTTTTAAAAAAAAAATTGAGACAACATAGTCATCATTCCTTGTAAATTTTGAACAATTCTTTTGTTCATTACGCTGGTTGGATAGCCATCTAAGAATCAGAGACTGTAGTCCTATAATTAATGCAGCATGAATAGATTTTGGAATTTCCAGATTCCTAACAACTTCTCATACTTGCAAATGTCAAATAAAAAAAAAGATAATAAAGGGCATTTTTCATAAAAAAGATTCCATTCGTCTGCTCACAAGGTTCTAATTATAAGTCTCATAGTCTGCATTTTCGAGACACCTTTTTGCTGAAACAATCAGATTCAGCAATAGCCCTTGGCCTCTTACAGTTAAAAAAAATATATATAGGGAAAGAAAAGAGAAAAAAAAATTACAAATCCCAACCTCTATAATTACACACATGTATCAGTTACGTAATTATCACAATAAGTAAAGTTACTAGCCAATTAGGCCTTATGAGGGGGACACTGATAGCACTTGGAAAATAACCCAAAAGTCTTAACTTGTTGTATGAAGTTCATCATGCTTGCCCATCCTCCTAACCCAAATCCTACTACCAAAACCCATACCACCACAAACACATTCAAGGAGTACATTCCTACCCAACCTCCCAAAAATGATGGAGGCCTCTCTACAGCATTCTGTCAACAACCAACAACACATATAAAAGATGAGTTTCTCACGAAGATTCGATGAAAAAAAGATGAAAATTAGATTCCCTAGAATAGTTTAGGGTACAGTACAGTATAAGTTTAGGGTAATTCTATAGAGAGGACGGTTGCTTTTGCAACTGCATCTTTATATGTTTACCCATAAGTTTAAGCTTTTTCACGCATTAAAAATTATGTTGAGCACTGTACTGTATCCTAAAGTACTGCAAGGAATCCGGATAGAAAAAGACGAATGTCAAACAAGCATTCGTAAGTGCCTAACCTCTCTAGCTGGTGCTGAAGCAAAAGTGATCATGTGTGCCAAGGCAGGGATTATGTAGACAGTGAAGCTGACAAGAAGTGATCCAACAGTTGAGTTAATAGGGCCAAAGAAAGGAAAGATGATGGCCAAGAACCATATTGGGATCACTACAGGGAGTCTAGCAATTGCCCTTTTGAACAAACTCTTGGTTGAATGCACCCCAATGAACTTTTCCCACACAAAGTAGAGAGGAGTACAAGCAAATCCAAATGTTATGAACTGCAAAATGAAATCCCACATATATATTTATATATAAGGTCCCATTAGATAGATGTTTATTGCTCAAGTTTTCTTTCTTTAAGTAATTAAGAGTAAACATAGAAATTGGTCCTGGAAAGATACATAAGTTAATAACTCAATTCTCAAAAATTTAGTTTACACTCTTTCTCCCCTAAAAGTCTAGAACCAATACATTTGAGTCCTTTTGTCCTTATAGATTAGTCCCTGAAAAATGGGCTTAAGGGACTAAGTTGTATTGCCTCAGCAACTTTTAAGAACTAAAGTATGTACACTAGACTTTAAAGAGTTAAGTTGTTAACTCATGTATCTTACCAAGATCAAATTGTATGTTTACTCGGTAATTAATGTAATATGTGAGATAATTAAGATTCATTGGATGGTAATTAATAGTAGTAATAGACCTGGTGAATGAGCATGAGAATAACGGCTGTGTCCCTGAAGGCTGTCCTTGGGAGCAAAGCGAGAGCATTGGAATGAGTAAGAAGCATGTCCCCAAAAGCCCAATACACTGAAGATGCTGATGGCAAAGTTAGTGTCAGCACATATAGTGTTGCCATCAAATATATCAGCTTAAATTTCTGTGGCTTCCACATTGCATGCATAATCTCCCTACAATATCAGATTGATTTCATGCCTGTCAAGCTCATGCTTCTCATAAAAATATATATATACACTTTGTTTCCCCAATTAATGAGATTAATTTAGTCTCAACTTGAAATATTAATGAAGTTTGTATATTTTGATTGAGGTTTTGAGTTCTCACACTGTCACTGCATGTCCACCAAAAGTGTAGAGAATGTTGGTAGCCCCAGTGAAGTAGAGAACCAATTTGGTTGCTCCTGAGTGCTTCACTCCCTCAACCTTTACAACCATATGAAGGGCATAACTTAACCAAGCAAAAACATTATTTTGGTTGAATTAATATTAGATTAAAATGCATAAAAACTCTCCTTAACTTTAGTCACTATGCAAATATTCTCCCTAAACTTTGAAAAGTGATGAACCCCCCTCCCCCAAAAAAAGAACTTTTGATTTTGTGCAAATGCCTCCTTTTGTCAAGATTTTCCATGAAAAAATCAAGAAATTTCTCATTTTTTTACTACTATTAATTACAACAATAGTTCATTTTAATTTTAGATATGTGTACAACAACAATCATAAAATTAAAAAAAATGTATCTTTTGCACAAAATCTAAAGTTCAGGGAGTCTTTTGTCAGGTTTCAAAGTTCAGGGGTTTTTTTGCACAGTGACTAAAGTTCTGGCTATTTTGTACATTTTAGCCTTATTATTATGCAAAGCATGATTTTATATATATATATATATATATATATATATATATGAGATGCTTAATAATTTTCTGGTAAGACTAGAAAATTGTGGTTTTACCCGTCCATGGATAAGGGAAGCAATTGTGAGATACCATGAGGTGTAAGTAGTCATGATAAGACCCAAGAACGACCAAATTCTGTAGTTGTGGAAAGAAGGGACGAATACTGTTGTTGCACAGCAGGCGCCAAAGATGTAAGTCCAAGTTCTTTTGTCAAGATTGTCGTTTATGTAATATATGTTACTGAGTTATCATTCATTGTATTTAGAAAACAAAAACAATATATATGTTAGCCATGGAATAATAATGAAACATGTATTGTTTTATTCAGTGAGGATTAGAAGAATCAAGTAATTTAAGTACCCACCTTGCACAAGCTATTAGTTGAATTACTGATCCAAACAGAAGGAAAGTACAGTTGAAAAAAAGGCCTGTATTCCTCCAGTGTTTGCCTAGAAGTCCATCTAGAACTTCAAACCACTGAAGAAAAAACCAAAGAGTGAACCTATTTTTAGTCTCTGAATTTGTCTTTAAATTGCGATTTAATCCCTAAATATTAAAAATATACAAATATCAACTATTTAGTCCCTGAAACATTATCCATGAGAATCAAATAGTTGATATTTGTAAGAAAATCAAACACCAAAAAGCGTATTTCTAATATTTAGGGACTAAATCGTAGTTTTTGGATAATTCACAATTATACGACAGAACACAAGAAACCATGAAATATTTAATTAATTAATTAATTACCTGGATTACATGGTTCCTGAAATCAACCTTTTCTCTCTCCTTTCTGGTTTTGTACTCAACATAAAGAACACTGATAAGATAAGCAGTCCAGCTCCCCATAAGTCCATAGAAAAGCTGAAAAAGGATCCCAGATAACATCCCCAGTTGTGAAAAGGAATATGGTAATGTCAATAGCACTTGTGCAACCTGCATTCATTTCATCAAACCCAAAAAAAAAAGAAAAAGAAAAAAACAAAGTTATCTTTCTATTTTTCCAGCAAAAAAGAAGACAAAAAGTATACATACCCTGAAAAAAATTGTAATACTTGATGAACAATAGTAGTACCTGATTAGAAGCACAACTAAACCATGCATCATACACAGAGCCGCCATGCCAAAATAGCTTGGATAATTTGGTCCTAGTGGACTTGGAATTACCCTCATCATCTTCCTCCATTTCTAAGTAATTTCCAGCAATGACAGTCTCAACTTTCTCAGAAGCCATTGTTGTAGGTAGCTTCAAGTATTGTGTGGGGGAGGAACTCAATGGACTAAGTGACTAAATATAGATACAACAAGTGCTCCTTCTCACTGTTTCCTTCCACATCTTATGTGATTTCTCTTTCCTTATATAACTTTTCTTTTAGCAATGTGTACTGAATATCCCTTGTGGGGACCTTAATTAACTCTTAGATAAAGAGATCGATTGCTCTCGGTGGTTTGAATCATGTGTTTTAACCTTGAGAGATCAATTGTAAAAACAACGGATCTCCCTATATATAGCATTGCCGTTTATAACTATGGCTTGGTTAATATTTCTTTTTCGATAATTCAATTAAGTCCAACGCCGGGTAAAATCCTATAAAAAGAGATTTGTCAATTATAAGTCTTCCAAGTATCACATGAGTGAGAGGATTTACAATTTTTTCCATATAAAAAATTATAAATAATAAAGTTATACCCCAATAATAAATTTAACGCCTCCAGTTACCTTAAAACTTTTATGTGAGTTTCTCTTTACTTTTATATTTCTTATATTTTATGGGAAAAAGTACTTTTGATTAGTTGTCAATTGTATCCATTAAGTTTTATATTTGAGTTAATTGTACCTTAAGACTTAACACCATCTAAATCGTTAATGAACAATGTTAACATCATGATAACGTCAATATTTTTTTTTTTTTGGTATAATTGACAAAAAAAAAAAAGTAAAAGTTGAGGGGTACAACAACTAACATTTATGAAATTTTTAAGGTACAATTGATACTACTATGAAAAAGATCACTTGTCATGTTAGATGACAGCATTTTCCGTCAATGATTTTGAAGACATTAAGCTTTGGAGTAAAATTATATCAAATATGAAAAATTGACGATACCACAAAAAAAAAATTAAGAATACAACTTAAGACTTGTCTCATAATTTAGGGTGTCTGAAGGACTTTGAGCCTTTTGTCTATTTTATGTTCATCTCTCAGCATCATTTTTTGTTAGCAGGTCGTAAGGGTGATAAGGTATTTTCATTCGAATATAGTAGAGTCCAACAGAAAAAAGTTGGGAGTTTTTTGTTGTGGGCTTGGATGGGCCCAGGATAGCTGCATTACACGAGCGGGGTGGCCCACTAAGGGCCCATTAACTTCTTTAATCTAAATGAGTCCGTGCATGCTAATTAACCATGATTCATGAACGTAGGTTACAAAAGTTATAGCCTATAAATGGTTGCTTTTAAGAGTGGCTTGGTGCTAATCATGATTGGTGCCACACGTGTTCCAACTGGCTATACCAATATATATATATATATATGAAGAAAAACTCAATTTCTTTGCTTATTCATTTTTTTTATTGTTAAATCTTTTAGGTTATTTCAATTATTTATTTTGTATCCATTAACGTTGTTTGTGCTAATAATAATGATCTTAAGAACCCTATAAATTAGTATGTGTTTTTCATGTCTTGGATTCTGATATCCTTTTTTTTTTTTTGGGTCTAAGATTATATCCTATTATCCTTATCTTTTGCCTTCTGGTCAAAAAAGAGAAACAATAATATTATAATAGTGAATGATAAGAAATAAAGCTTCCCGAGGGTTGTATTATATCTGACAAGCTAGGTGTCAAATTGGCTGAGGATGGCCCAATACCAACTTATCAACCAGGCCCAGTACTGGCAATATTATAGATTACTTATTTATTTACTCTTTACATACCTTTATTTTTAACATTTTTTTTATATTTTATTAAGATTTAAATGTTGATCTTTAATAATTAAGTTTGTGATAATATTATTTAATTTTTTTTTCAAAAGATTCCAAATTCGTTTTATACTAATACTGATATTAGTAAGATCAAGTTTAAACATTTATATCTCAAATTTCTATGTCATTATATTTATTAGTTTAGTCAACTCTAAACAAATGGTGTTATGACATTCATATACTTAAATATTAAGGGAAAAATTTATAAAAATCAATGAAATATAGGAATTAATTTTTTTTTTCTAAAAAATAAGTTAAATGATTAAATTGTATAATTCATAATTTTTAAACGATTAATAAGTCTTCTAATTGATGAATTAAAAAACGAAACTATTTAGAAAGAGGAAAAGAAAAAAATTTCAAACGTATATTACTCATTTGCTTTGTTATTTAACTTCAACACAATTTAGGGTTGAGTTGGTTGTTCAAAACTGAAAAAGAAAAAAAAACTTACAATTGAGTAATAATGGAAAAATGGAAATAACTTGTATAAAAATGGAGATTACTCTTTATATATATAATTTTAAATAAAGATATAAATTAATCATAAAATTTACACCAGTTAAAAATTTTAATCTTTGAATCGGTATTGTTTAGAGAGCTTTAATTGTTTGCTCCTGACTCAAATGAGATTAGTCTTTGGCTATACTGTTAAAAAAATAAAAAATCAATAACTGAAAATTCAATTTACTCTTTGATCTATGAATATTATAGAATTAATACATTTTAAAGATTAAACTATACATTTTAAATATATGTTTAAGAATTAAACTATATTATTTCTACGGTTTTTAAAGATTAAAGTATATAAACTGAACATCTAAAACTGATTTTTCGATCGTGTATTTTTTAAAAACTATTGTTTACTACAAATTTTTTATATGAATTGTTTGATTAATTTATTGAACTACAATCGAACCAAGGGTTTAAAACACAAACATACATATGATGAGAAATCAAAAGTTGAAAGTACTAAATGAACTTCATATATAAGTTGCACACTTTAGAATCATATGAACTTATGAAGTATCTCTTTCTGAGGGATAGTGGGTAATTAGTGGATATACAATTACGACTTACAGTTCAGGAATCACTTATATTGATAAAGATTTATAAATGAAGAGATGATGAATGAAATGAAGGGTTATTTTTAGGGGGAAAAAAGCTTGATTTTGATGGTGAGATAATATAGCACCGATGGATGGGCTAGTTGTTACTTTTGAGCAAATGGATAGGATGTTACCCCACCATGCATATATAATTAATAAGGTATGTGATTCAGAAATCAGAAGCACTGATTATATATTCATATATATAGAGACCCATCATATGTTCAAAAGCTTTGAAGTACCCCACTTTGACTAACTAATTGGAATGCATATGGATAGTTATATGTATGCATCAACTTTTCAGATCATTGATTGGATGATTGCACTTGATTGGATCTTGAGGAAAGGTCATTAGTGCGAGATTGTCAACATTATTAAAATAAGAGTAAGCAAATAGAGAAATAATAATAACAAACTTGCTTTGGATTTCAATAACTAATAGTAAAGAAGTTGTGAAGAGATTTTGGGTCTGTTTCATTCTGCTTTTAGAAAGGAACAAATTTAAGGTTCTACTTATTTATGTTACAAATATTTCTTTTAGTTATAAGTTTGATTAACGTGATCTCTTTTTGATAATTAATCATATTTAAATATTTTTTTCTTTATTATAATTTATAAAAATATATTGATGAATAATAAATTATATAAGTTTATAATAAAAATAATGTAAGTTTAGTTCTTTGCCACTCACTCTCCTATCTCACATGTTTCACAAGCCACTCATTTATAAATATCTTACTACTAAAGTATTAAGACTTTTCTTATTCTTTGAACATTATTCTGCATTCTCATATGCTAACTTTAACATAAGAGATTCTTCACAGAGAACCTTCTGTAAGTTATTCTTGCAAACATTTTTCTAGAAGAGTCATCAAGTAAACCAAGTAAAACATCTAAATGTCTCATTTTGTTTATCACAATTCACAAACAATTATGAGTAATGGGAAGACAAATTTAGAATAATTTCTCGTGCAGTCGTGCCACTATTTTATATTTTGGTTGGGTCGAAAGTTTAGTATATATGGGAAGTGATACTAGTGACTGTTTTTGGGCAGTGCACAAAAACGGCTCAACCTTTTTGTAAAGCAAATGGAAATGAAGCAATTGTTGGTCCAGCCCCACGAGAGAATCAGATCCTATGGAACCCAAAAAAAAAAAGAGTTAATGACCAAAAACAAAGAGTTAATACAAAAAAAAAAAAATAAACCATGAGTTGAGGCTTTGTCACTGAGTCAGCCAAGCATCGTAATTCCATTTAAAGATTTAAAGATGGAAAAAATGAATTATCTCTTATTTACATTTAAAGAAGAAATAAAGGAAGAGGAAACAGAGAAACCAATACAAAAACTTTAACGTGGTTCGGTGCCTCAAAATCTACTCCACGGCCCCCTCCACGACAAACTTTATTATTTGTAATTTTTGCACGGAAAATATTACAAACCCTCCTCAATACAATTTTTGAACAGAAAAATTGAAAACTCTCTCTCACAACTACCGAAACCCTTTCACACCCAAAGATTAGTAGAAGTGATACAAAAAAAAGGTTGAAGTCCCGCTCCCTATTTATAAGACTCCTTCCCCCACTCAATTTTTGTACCCACTGATGTGGGACTTGGGGAGAAATCCCAACAAATCCTCCCTTCACCCAAAGTCCCACATTATATCACTCTATCAGAAAACTAATCTCTCTACATTCTCAACTTTTTGATATCCTCCACTTCTGCAGCGATCACAAGAAGTCATCACCAAAATTGACTTCATTTGAAGAAGAAGCCAACTTTGCCTTGCCCCTCCTCTCCTTCAAGTTCTGCATGTCCTCCCTGAATTTTGGGCATTTCACCTGCATGTGTCCCAACTTCCCACAATAATAGCACTCAACAGTGCTCATGTCTCTCGGCCGAGTTCTTCTCTCAAGTTGGTCACCCTTCTTCTTCTTCCTCCCTCTTTCAATATTCTCTGCAGCTAGTAAATGACTATCCTAGTACTGTCAAAACGGGCCAACCCGACCCAAACGGGCTGGCCCGCTGCGGGTTCTGTTTATGCGGGCCGAGCCGGGTTGGCCCGTTTTGAGAACGGGCCAGTATTTTTATAGCCCGGCTCATTTTAGTGCGGGTTCGCGGGGCCCGTCAACCCACTTTGTTTTTTTTTGTTCACTCACTTTAATGATTTGCACTTTCAGGATTGTTTTTTTTAAAAAAAAAAATTGGGCTTTTCATTTCATTCCACCATCATGTATGTTAGAATTTAAATTGAGTGATTAACATATATAAAAAAAAAACACTAGGAATTGAATAACATCTAAAACATATATATAAAAAAATTCCTAGTGTTTTTATATGCATATATTTAAATTGAGTGATTGACATATATATTAAAGAACACTTGCTGCATTAACATATATATAAAAATTTAATTGCTTGGAGAGTTGAATTGGGCATTAAATTTCAATTGTTGTAATTATGAAGCATTTTTTAAAAAAAAAAATTAAAAAAAAAACGGGTTACCCGCGGGTAACCCGTACAAAACCCGTGTGGGCTCGCGAGCCGCACGGGCCGGGTTTTTCTGACCCAATTTTTTTCGGGTTGGTATTTTACCAACCCAACCCACCAAAAAAGTGCGGGTTACCGGGTTCAACCCGCGGGTTTGGCCCGTTTTGACGGTACTAGACTATCCCCGGAAGATTCTTCATCACCCATCATCCTCTGACTCTCCTTCATTGTCGTCATTGCCTCATCTAATTTCAATGTACTCTTCCCTGCTAACATTGACTGCACAAGTGGCTTGAAGGATTTTGGTAATGAAGCTAAGAGGAGCAACGCTTGCTCTTCATCCTTGATAGTCTCCCCTGCATTCAACAGTCTTGATACAAGTTCATTAAATTTATTAATGTGATCAATCACATTACCTCTCTCTTCCATCTTCAGTGAATACAAGTCCATCTTCATCATCAATCGGTTTGTGAGCGTTTTTGACGCAAACTTGCTCTCCAACGTGTCCCACAATCTCTTCGGCGACGTCTCCTTTAACACTGTCACTTTAATTTGCAGGGCTAGTGCCAACCAAATTGTACTAACAACTTTCTTTTGAATTGTATTCCACTCTTCATCTTTTATTCCACTCGGTTTCTCCTCACTCAATGCAGATTCAAGACCCTGTTGAACTAAATAATCTTTAATTGTGCATTGCCACAACATGAAATCCGTTCTCCCATCAAATAACGAAACTTCAAACTTCAAGGTCGTCATCATACAAACAGACAACCAATAACCAGCACCACAGACAATCCAACAGACAACCAACCAATCCAAATTCCAGAAAACTAACTTCAAAACTGGAATTAAAATTAAAAATTAGATTGAACCAACCTCTCTTGACGTAACACTGGAACTTTCTGCTGACTAGCTGACCCACTTGCTCCTTCCTCTCCCTTCTTCCTCCCTGGACTGCAACCTGGCTCTGATATCACTTGTTGAGCGGAAGCGCAACCCACACAAGAAATAAAGGAAGAGGAAACAGAGAAACCAATACAAAAACTTTAACGTGGTTCGGTGCCTCAAGACTACTCCCTGGCCCCCTCCGGGACAAACTTCACTATTTGTAATTTTTGCACGGAAAAAATTACAAACCCTCATCAATACAATTTTTGAACGGAAAAATTGAAAACCCTCTCTCACAACTACTCAAACCCTTTCACACTCAAAGGCTAGTAGAAGTGATAAAAAAAGAAAAAAAGGTTGAAGCCCCACTCTCTAAGCAACTTTGGGAGTCAGCCAAGCATCGTAATTCATTCTATCGTATTCTCTAAATAGTGGCTAGTTAACAAGTAAATTACCAAGGAGGCACTGAGAAAATCTTAATTTATGCAGCTAGTGACTGATCTGATCTTGTATAGCTAGCTTTTGTTCTGTTTATGGTTGAGCCTGAAGATTAGTAATTAATGATCATTATTACTGACGATATACTAATTAATCACTATAATAGGTTGAAATTGATGGGCGAAGAAGAGAAGTAGTGTTGGCTAATTGCAAAATTTCTTTTTTTTTTTTTTATTCTTCGGTGGAAAGCAAATTAAAGTACTGTCACGTACTGTTCCTCAAGTAGTCCTCCAAAATTAGATTAAATACATGTCATGTTAAACAAAAAAAAAACAATTAGATGTCATTGGGGAAGAAAGTGGTCCTAGAAATGAACTTGACAAAACACGGAATTAGTAAAATGGGTATGTAGTGTAGGAAAAAATTTCTATAGCCACCACTATATATCATAGGTCTCCACGATGGATTCTATAGTCATTGTTTGGTTGTGTTTATAGGAGTGAAGGTACAGGGACTCGATCATTCTCATACTTTGCTTTCATTCTGAATATATCATTGCATCCACTATATATATGTGTCTTTGTTTCCTGACTCTTGATCAGCCTTCATTCTGACGGAGCCTTCTTTCTTTTTGTTTCTTCACAGTCACAAGCATGCATGCCATGTCATGTTCTAATTCTTTCACTGCTTTCAATAATAATCAGCAGTATACACCCTGCAAAAGCTACCCACGCCTAAATTCCTTTTGCCTCTTCTTTTCGCGCCATTTTGTCTCTGCACAAAAAGGCCTCAATATTATGCTCACTGACTAATAATAAACTATATGATCATATTAATAATATTAATATATCAAGCTAAGATAGCTTTCTTACAGCTTACGGTCGTCTGATTGATGAAATCCAGACTGAGTCATGGTTGTTGGGTCATGTGGTACGGTCGGGTTAGATCTCTTTTTTTTTTTTAATTAACAAAATTTAGTATTTTTAACTTTTAACTCATATATATTAATATAAATAATATTTATATGTTAATAAGATTAATTTTATACTAATAATCTATTAAATCCAATATAATTTCCATATAGAAATAATTTTTTTTTTAAAAAAAAAAGTAGGTGTACCAACAAAAAAAAGGATTTTGCAACGGTTTTTTGTCTTTGCGACGAATTTAACCGTTGCCAAAGTGCTTAGCGACGGTTTTGAAAGCTATATCAAGCCAGGTTCGACTTGATCTAATGAGACACTTGGCTGTAAGAAAGCTATATCAAGCCAGGTTCTGAGGCTCGTGCCAACCAAAACAACTTCTCTTCAACTTGATATTTTATTTTGCCGTTATCATGCGGAATTATACTTATATGTAGAAACACTGATACATGTGTTATTACTTATTATATTCCAAATTCTCTAGATCAATTTAACCCCATGCTTAGTTGCTTATCTTTTGTTAGTAAATGGTTCCCAAATGATACAATGAGTACAAAAACAAGAGTCAAGTAAGACTTGTTGATCCTTGATTGCGCTGCGTGGCTGTTGGTATCTCCTACCATAACTCACTCTCATTGCTAATGAAAACCTGAGTTAAAACTCAAACATAAAATGCAGTGATTGTAATTAGGCCGTAAGGCAAAATTATTTAAAAATAAAAAAGATCAAATATTCACATTGGTCCCAAAAATATGAGATAAAATTTAAAGGTTGTCAAAGTACAATTTGTTCTCTCATCTTTTGTTCAGGTTGCAGATTTGGTTCTATATCTCTTTTGGTCTCATATATTTTGTTAGGTTATAAAATTGATCACATATATTTGTTCCACTGTCAAACCACCTGATCCAAAAATATGAGATCAATTCTGCAACCTGACTCAAAGATATAAGACCAAAAGTGTAACACGGGACCAGATCTACAACATGAGCAAAAGATATGGGATCAAACGTGCAACAAAAAAATTATGAAACCAAATTGAAACCTAAGCAAAAGTTATGCGACCAAATACACCTCGGCTTTAAATTCGTTTTAAAATTTTCATTTGGTCAAGATTAATTCAAAATGGTTTCATCTTATTTTAAATTAGTCATATCATCAAAGTCTGTTTATTTTCTTAAAGTTTCGTGTCCTAAACTGAAAAAAAAAAATTATTATTGATAGTGATAAATGATAATATTAAAAAATTAACTTCTAACTATGGGCCAAGTCTATTGGGAAGAAAGAAAAAAAGACAAATGCTGTAATATACAATTATGGGCCAAGTCTATTGGGGAGAAGAAGAATACAAAAGTGGAGATGTAGCCTTCCCTCCCAACAAAGATCGACATTGGCAGATGGCACTGACGAGTGATTAAACAAGATGGATGCAAACATAAAATACAAAACTTAAGTTACAAACAATTCACCTCCAAATTAAAATCCTACATACGAACCCAACATCATCAGATCGATCGACATAATATTACAATTTACACATAATAATAAGAAAAAATGTTCGATCAAATTGAAAAACCAGAGTAAATGACAACAAAACAAGGCAATATGGCAGTGGGATTAAACACATACAATTCATCCAAATTAGAAAAAGCCCCTACACCCGCCCCCACCGAATCACACTCCTCCATATTATTATTATTAATCACATTGCTAATTATTCCTTCCACTTTCGAACAAGAAAAATTCTTGACCCTCCCAGCTATCACACGACACACCAGCATCGCTCTCTTGTCGTTTTCCCCAATCTCACATGACGATGATGCCTTGTCGTGTGCCTTCCCGCTCGTCGCCGTCGTCAATATTCCCTTCTCTCCGGCGCCGGCGAACCCGTTCTTGATGATGGTGCACACGTGGCAGTGTGGTATTGAGTTGCAGAGAGTGGAAGATCCGTTGAGGCCCAAAGAACAGAGGAAGGTGGTGGAGTGAAATCGGAGAAGCTCGTTGCCGTCGGCGATGCAACGTGGGTGTTTCTTAGTGGCTTTGGCTTTAATGGACTCTCTGTATTCCTCGAATCTCGAGATTGTCTTCTGGGTGTTGTGCACTTTCAGGATTCGCTCCATTTTGCACACTGGGCTCTGTTTCTTTAGCCAGCTTGACTGGAATATTATCTCCACTATGTTCTTGCTTGTGTCCTCCCCACCCAATTCAGACACTGCAAATGTTTTTGAATCATTCAACATCAATATTTTATTCAAGTTAAATTACACTTTGTTACTCGGTGGTTTGACCTTATTCTACTTTAGTACCATGTAATTTAAAACGTGACACTTGCATATCCTGAGTTACTCTCAGTTACCTTTTTAATACCCTGAATAATTTTTTCGTTAGTTTCAATCTTTCAGACAAAATTTGCTACATGGGCTGACTCTCAACTTTGTCCAATATTTTGCTAAACAAAAATCAAACGCTGCTTTTCGAAACCTGGATATGAATTTGGATGCTGAGAAATATTTTAGAGAATTCAGAGCTAGGTTTCAAAAAGAAGGGTTTAAGTTTTGTAATGGCAAAATGTTGGACAAAACTGAGTTTTAACAACCCACCTTCAAATTATTACGTCTAAAACTAATGAAAAAATTATTTAGGATACCAAAGTGGTAAAAATGGAGAACTTAAGGTACCAAAGTGACACGTTTTAAATCAGAGGATATCAAAGTGAAATGAGGTCAAAACACATTGTGCCATAGTGTAATTTACCATTTTATTTAATGAAGGGGCTTAATAAAATTTACAAGGCTAAATTAAAGATGTTTTTGAATGACAATTTTAAAATACCTGCATGTTTAATAGCCTGATGAAGCTCCAAGGTCTCAGCTTTGATGAAGATTTCGCCGCAATCAGGGCAAGAACACATGCTCCCACGCAGAGAAGGGTCTCTGGTGATACCCAGAACTGGGTCCACCACCATACGACACTCATAGCAACCAGACAGTCTCCTAAACGGCATTCCCCTAAACGACGTTGTCGAAGAACTAGAAGATGCTGCTGACAACGAAGAAGAAGAAGAAGCAGAAACGACGACGCCGTTTGGTTCCTGATGAGAAGAAGGAGGTTTCATGGATCTGCTAGACGCATCATGGTTATTATTACTAGCCGTGATCTTGGTGTTATTACAAATCGACCCCGAACATTTCATCTTCTTGCATTTCTTGCTGCTGCTTTGATGATGATAATCTTCGAGGAGAACCCTTTCTTCTCGAAGCAGCTTCTTCTTCTTCTTCTGTTCTTGTTTCTGTTTTGGCCGTTGAATAATTGGTTGTGGCTGTTTCTGTTGGGTTTGGACGTTTCTACAAATCAAGAGACCTCTTACCACACACCAAGACGCAGCTTGTTGCTTCTTCTCTGTTTTAATTTTCTGTGGCTTTCGGTTTTGGTCTTGCTTGTTGCTGGGTTTCTTCTTCTTCTCCGCTTTGGGTTTGTTCATTGTTTGTTTGTAGAATATTGTAGGTAGGATTTGGAAAACAAAAAGGAAAAGCAAAAGCAAAAACAGAGATATAGAGTTGGGTTTATCTGAGAAAGCTTATGTAGGAGTAGGACATATGGAGATTATTGCATTGGCTAAAAAGCAGAGCTCTATGTGGTATAGTAGAATAGAATCAGAATGTAGGAGTGAATTCATCATATGTATCAGATCTAACTATCTAAGGATATATTATCATCTGTATCATTCTCACCGTTGATTCCTTATAGTGTGTTGTTGTTTTTAATTAGTATAAAATGTGTCGTACATGTCCCCGCCTTTTCAGGTTGTGCCCTTATGGACCCTCTGTCCTATGTGTATAATATAATGACTAAAATCCAATTATTTTCTCTCCCTTATTAGTATTTATTTCCAAGTTGTTGGTTTATACTTTATAGTTTTTCTTGGACAAAACCTCAAATAAGTCACTTATGTATGTGGTGGATAATTGCAAATTGGTCCCTTATGTTTCATTTGTTTTTAGATTGGTCTTACATGTTTTCATGAATTTTCAAATTGATCCCAAAAATACTGAAAGGTTAAATCGAATCTTGAAAGTAGGTAATTGGTTTAACGATTAAACAAGCGAAATTGCTTATACCTCCTACATTTTAAATCAAAAGGTGACGAGTTCAAAATTACGTGCTAACTATTAAATAATTATTTCTATACTTAATTGAAACATTTTGTGTAAATAACATATGAAACTTTATTGGCTCATGTCATCCTCCCACTAGTCCACTACCCATGTTCGGTAACGTAATTTTATATTTTTAATTTTTATTCACATATTGGATTGTTATGCCCATAAAAATGGTTTCACCTTTGTTGAAGCAGCAAACAAACTAGAATGAACAAAATAAAACACTTTAAACAATTAGGGATAACAAGCAATAAAACACTGTAAACTTAAAATAATTAAGGATAACAAGCAGAGCATCATGTTGCAATATAAAGTAGTGGATATTGTTTGCGCTCAAATTTCGACGAAAAAAGGTCATGCTGGATAGGATTTTAGATAACTGTAGTTTTATTCCCCTTTCTAGCTAGTTCTGGGCACTATGCTTTAAATAATATCCAACTATCTTTAGAGCCCTCACTTGTAGTATTTGTTATCTATTAATTTTCATGACCCAATGCATCACTATATATGGGTTGGTGTGTGTACAGTGCCTATGGTTTAGACTTTAGACCTTCTATTTAATTAAGTTCTTAAGATAGATAAATGAAAATAGAACTAAAAATGATGGCTTGTAAAAAGATAATAAATGTTTTAATTATTCTTGGTATTTTTAATTATTTATTTATGTTTCAAAATATTAAAAAAAATCATTAACTAATTCTTTTAGAATATTAATCAGAAAGACCCTTTATTTAATTAAAAATCATCACATACTTAAAGCTATTATCTATCGTATTTTCCCAGTCAAACCAAAAAATTATCAATCGTATTTTCTGCATATGGTTAACGTGTACTTTATTCCTCAACAAATAATGAGACATTTATTGCCAGATAGGATCACGAGCCACGTCAGGTCATGAACAATCTGAAGTCGTTTTGTGTTAGGTCGTTTTGAATTTGATACCTAAATAACAAGGCTGTTCCGGGAACAGGGGGTTCGTACTCGGAGGTCCAGAGCAACAACAGATAAATCACAGAAAATAACAGATAAACAGCAATAAACTATTACCAAAGTAAATGACAACAATTAAACAAGATATTAGAATAATTCTTGGGAAGTTCTCGTCAGGGAAGAAGTAAAGCACTAAGAACAAGCACCGACAAGACAAGAGAACTTAGTGCAAAAGTAAATGAGAGTATGTTCGTAAGAGCTCAAATGGGAAATCTCTCAGACTCAGAAATGTTCAACCCCTTCTTTGGAGGGTGAGGGGGCTATTTATAGGGGTGATTAACAATGACGGTTATTGCCAAAGGATGATGCTGAACGTGGAGCATCAATAGGAACATGGGGAACATGGTTCCGTGAAATACGGAAAGTGGGCAAATGGAGGAGGTGGGACGTAAGCCGTGGAAGGTGGGAAAAAGGGAGTGAGGTAACTGTCAGTTCATGGGCTTGATGGAGAGGATGACATGGACACAAGGTAACCGCCAACTCAGAGGAGCTGGCACGGGAGGGTGACGTGGGGTATCTTGGCAAGCAAGGCGGGAAGGTCTGAGCTCAAGAGAACATCACAACATTTACTAAAGACTAAGCTCTTACCTTGCTTACTCAAAGCGATCGTGGTCAAGCACGAAGAAGCCTTTACTTCAATCCTACCAAGCCACATCCTAGAGTTATTCCCGGAGAAGGAGAGAGGAGGGTCCCCCCTACCTTCACAACATTCCCCACCTTGTCCAAGTAAAGATGCTGCGGGCGGCACGTGGCCTATGTAAACTTACAGAAAGTGCCTTGGAGGCAAAGGCTTGGAGGCAGAGCCTTGTCGGCAAAGCCTTGGAGGCAAAGCCTTGGAGGCAAAGCCTTGCTATGGGAGGTACTTGATTAATCGATTTCCTTAATAATTAATTAATTATGAAAATAGGAGCCATGTAGGAACAAAGGCTTAAACTAAAAATAAAAAATAAAAAGTTTGAGTGGGCATTCTAGCTTTTCTACAATTGATTTATCACTTTTGTGACATTAATTTTTTTCCAAATATTAGGACCATTTATAGGTAAAGCGGTTGGATTCCTGAAAATTAAAGATAAACATTAATGGAAATTGAATTTAGCATAAATAGATAGTTTTTTTTTTTTGGCCTGAACAATATGTTAAATTTAGATTCAAGTATTTATCAATAGTAGTATTTTGTATTCACATTCGATAGAATCTCAAATAAAATTATTTTTGATAAAAAATTAAAAAGACCCTTTATTTAATTGAAAATCATCACTTACTTAAAACTACTCCTATCATGTACATCATATTTTCTGCATATAGTTAATGGGAACTTGATTCCTCAACAAATTAATTGTGAGCTATTTATTGCCGGATAGGATCATCAGCCACGTCGAATATGAACAATCTGAAGCTATTTTTGTCAGCCCATTTTGATACCTGAATAATTAAATGGATAGGCTTTGTAATTATAACAAACACCTTCGAATCAGATAGAATCATAAAACCAATAAAACTTTTATATCAGATATTTAACGCAATTATATCTTTAAGTTTCAAATTTGATATAAAAGTTTAACAAGAACATCAACAATAAAATTCAAATACGAGAGACTGATACACTATCTATACAAATTACAACACCTACTATGCTAACCACCAAAATTATATTTAATTACATAGCTACCTCAAAATGACATAATCACTTACACGGGGGTATCTTAGGAAATCCATAAGATTAATATAATAACACTAATTAAAAGGAGAAAACATTATTTTATGGTGTTAATTATTTGTTAAGTGTAACAATTAATTTTTTTTTGGGTACATACAAAATAAATCCAAGTGTACAAGTGATTCATTTGAGACCCCTCAAGGGAGCACAATTTTAACCAATAAAGAGTTAATTTAAGTAATAAATAGATTGATATTGTTCAAATAAGATCCCAAATTTAAAATATTGTGAATGCATGCATCTAATCTTATTGGGATACTCTCCTATTATAGTTAGCAATTTGGATCATCTTCTATAGTACTTTAGAGGTATAGTCTTAAGAGAGAAAGAAATAGAGTAGAGAGAGAAATCTCTCTTTACTTGTTCATTTCTCTCTCATCACTACACTTATAGCGCACTTCCAAATTAAACTAGTCGGGACGAAACCCTAAATACTTTTTTTTTTACCTTGAATACTTGGCAGATAAAAAAAATGCATCGCTATTTTATGATATTGAAAGTGCGATAATTAATTAGGATTTGTCGTTTATTTCCAATTCAAGATGGGGTTTTTGGGCTAAGTGCAATTGCACCATTTGCAAGGTATTCCACTAATTACCCCATAATGGTGCCTGCTATATGCATGTATGGCCTATGGCTTAAAGCTGCTGCTTACTTTGATTCCTTTTGCCTCAAAATCATGCCACCCCATAATCCCATATGCCTTGGAATAAAGCTCTGTACTTTAATTAACATAGAAATCACCCCTTCCTACCCAAGCTTTTGAAATTTTTGTTTACCGCTAACTTTCTCATAATCCAATTCTCATTGTCATACTACAATGCAGTTGCATAGGAAATTCATGAGTAATTGGAAAAATATTGTTTGATTTTTTTAGGGACTAAAGTATCTATTTTAATCTTCAGGGATCAAATTGTGAACTCGGTTGTTTTATTTTTATATGATATAGGACAATCAATATAACCTAGTTGCAGCTGATATTAAAGTTTTCTGTGGGACAGATCACAATTTTGGCCGTTAGAAGAAGTGTAAAGTCTTTATTTTGAACCAGGGAGTCCTTTATATATTGCTTATCCTTCATTAGGCTTATGGTTTTGCACTTTTCAAGTGCCGGGAAAACGAGTGTCCTTATTGCCTCCTAATTTATAAAGCTGCCAGTTTCACATGTGTCTTTCAGTTTCACTTCTTTTGTTGGACAACGAGATGCCAGAATAATTAAAAGGGCTTTGTATTAAGGGCTTGAAGATGCCAGAATAATTAAATATAGGTATCTGTAGACTGTACAGGACACACGTTGAGCATAACTCTGATTTCTTGAGCATGGTTTTTGTAAGTTAAAGTCCACTAACAAGTAGTAATTAAAAGTAAAAAAGAAAAATTAAACGCATGTATGTACATGAATGAATGTATAATTAAAAAAGGAAAGTTTTTCTTGTTTTTGGATACATACATCATTGGACATATGCTGCAGAACTTTGTTAAAAACAGACAGATCTGTGAGGAGAAGAAATTTGATTGTCGTTATCCTCCATAACAACCAACAACAATCAAACTCAGATTTTTAAGTTCACCAAATTAAAGTGATTTTAATCTCTAATTACAGAAAATGGCTCTTATTGTTCGTTAAAATGGTAGAATAGCTGAAGAGTACACACTTTTACTTATTTGGACATTTGAGACCTCGACTTTTAAAAATTATATACTAATTAAATAACATCAGATATATGATTTATATTATCTTTTAATTTACTTAATATCTCCAAAATTAAAAAAAAATACACACCACTGTACATATAAACCTACTAATATTTACTTTTAGCTTGCAATATTCTCTTTCTCATCACTAACTAATGAACATAACACGTTTCATTTCTCCAGAAAATTGAAAAATTGAAAGCAGCAATTTGGATCTCGGTGTAGTGTAGAGAGAGAAAATAGCAATTTGGATCTTCTCTACTAGATAGTGCACCTATATATAGGTGAAATGCAAGTGGGTCTCATTGACACTTTCTTTCTTTAATCTATTCTTATCTCTCTTAGTACTTCACCTTTAAAGTATTATAAAGGATCTAAATTGGAGAAGGCAAAAGACCATTTCATGCCCCTAATGTTTGGGGTCAGTTTCAGATATGCCCTAACGTTTGTTTTGTGTCAGTTATGCCCCCAATTTATAACATTAGTGTCAACTATATCCTAATAACTTCAATTTTTTTGGGCCAAAGTCCTATTTTGGTCTCCCAAGTTTGCTCAAAGTTCCGTTTTGGACCCTTAAGTCTCTAGCGAACTTTCCAGCGAAATACACGGCGACCTCGACAACTACGAAAACTCCTAATCCAAGATTTTTTTGACCTCCTGAGTTCAATGACAGCCTCCATTTTGCAAAAAAATGACTAGCAAGTTGCCGAAAAATTATATAGTCGTTGAAAAATAACACAACCATTTAAATTTTAGTTATTAAATATATAAATTCTATCATTTTTTTTAAATTTAAATAATTTTTATGAAATAAGTTATAAGGAGGAAATTTCCAAAGTTAAATAAGTAAATAATGGGGGAAGTCAAATGTTACATAATTTTTCTAAATATTTTTTATTTATTATTTATGAATATTTATTTATGTTGTATAAATTAAACTATATATGCTTAAACAGAGAACCCTTTAAAAATGCATATAATAATATAGATATAGATGTATGTGAAATCATGAATTTATAAAAAAAATAAATTATTTTCATTATGGACCGGGCCCAATAACGGCCCGAGGTGCAGGCAGAGATTCAAGCAACACACATGAAAGGCGTATTTGGGCTTTATATTCGGGTAGTAGAATTGGGTTTAATTAAGAACGATAACAAAGTCCATGATCATCATATTAGATTTTGTTTTTTTGGCAAACTGATCACCAATGTGATCAGAAATTCCAGGCCAATTCTTATTATGGGCCTCCATTGATTCAAATATGGACCCATGGTCAGAGAACTAGGTGAAAAATAATGAAACCCATAAATATTAAGGGCCCTTTGGGATTGCTGTTGTAATTTAAAAGAAGTTTGGAAATAGAGTTTGTGCTTCAAATATGGGCCCATTGCTCACGGGGTTGCTCTGTAGTCTTTTTCTGTTTTCTTCCGTACCAAATAAAACGAAGAATAGAGCTTGTGAGAAATCATTTTTGAAATAAGAGAATGTATCTTGGACTAGGAAGATAACGCATGATCATGACGAAATTTTGAGTTCATTATTTAATTCAGTGAAATCATCTTTAGCGATAAATAATGGATGGAAATCAGTATTGGGACCAACGATGAGACGTTTTCAAAAATTATGAGACCAAAATTGCAACAAAAAAAGTTATGAGACCAAATTGAAACCTTTGCCAAAGTTATGGGACCAAAAGTGCACTTTAGCCAAAAAAAAAAAAAAAAAANATGACTTAACCGGAAAAAAAAAAAAAAAAAAAAAAAAAACAAAACACCCAATTTAGTTTTTTTTTTGGTCCATTCATGAAAATCATGAAAGCAAGGAGATGAGATACAAACCCGTCTAGAAAACACAGGGGGAATGGGGAGATCACCAAGGGAAAAGAAAAAACATTACAACCCACCCTCAACTCCCAACCAAGACCCACAGAGAGATCTGGACATGGAAAAAGCACACAACAACAAAAAAATCACCTATTTTCCATAAGGGAGATAAAACATACCCAGGCAACACACGAGGGTATGAACGAAAAGACTCCCTTCAACAGAGCAATCTATAAAAAAAAACCCTAGAAAAACAACAATAAAAAACATACATGAAGATCTTACATTCATTCTTCAGAAAAAGATCCTCATCCATTTCAACCGATTGTTGCAGATTTGAGAACAAAACAACGAAACAAGACATCCTCTCTGAGGAAGCTTCGTCGTTGTCAACTCTTCGGCGTATAGGTTGCTCCGAGGGTCCAGATCTGATGAAGAAACCGTCCTTCTTCATCACCATCAACAACAAACAAAAAAACCCCTCTTTCTACAAAGAGGAGAAACAACCCTCTCTAAAGCGGGGAGAAAACTCTTCTAACAAGAGTAGACAAAAAAAGAGAAAGAAAGGAGGAGGAAGGAGGGGCTACCAGCGGCAACCCCTCCTTGAGAGGAGGCTGATATGAAGAAAAACTCTAGAGAGAGAGTACATACACACCCAATTTAGTAAAAAAGTACTTTTTAACATAAAATAAAAAAAATAACAGAAAAATAGCAACGCCAAACAGGGCCTTGAGCCCATTACAAAAATCGCCAAGCTGCCCAAGCTACACATTTCAAAATCTGCTTCAGTGTGTAATAGCAGAAGCAAACACTCTCATATTTCCCTCTAATGGAAATCTCCCAATCAATGGTTTCTTTTTATTAGAGAACGTCGTCCTGATTACCAAGGCAGTCAAAATCGCGATTTAAATCATAAGATCGTAAGATCTTACAATCTTGCAAGGCCAATTCTAGTTAAATCGGATGCAGGATCGTTTTTGACCAAGATCGGAATAAAATCGCTTTTTAATTCGTAAGATCGGTAAGATCGTACGATCTTATCGATCTTACCGATCTTATTTTTTTTTTTTGAAGCTTTTTTTTTAAAAAAAAAGGCCCAAAACTCATTTTTTTTCCAACTCCAAAAACGCCCCAAAAAATTAAAAACCCCAATGCCTAATTGACTTGTGCGACAGACTCAGACTCGGGACTCCTTCTCCTCTTGCGACTTGCCTCCTTCTCCTTGCTTCCCGTCGTCGCGTCGTCGTCGTCCTCCACTCGTCTGCTTCACGCCGTCATCGTCGTCCAGTCGTCGTCCACTCGTCTGTTTCACGTCGTCGAGTCGTCAGCTTCACCACGTCGTCGTCGTCATCTGTTTCTTAAACTTGGTTTGTCTGAACTCTAACTTGGTTAGTCTAATCTTGTTTTGCGTTGTGAATGGCTGTTCTAGCTTAGTTAGTCTAATGTTGTTTCAATTTGTGAATGGCTGTGCTGAAATTAGCGTTCTAGTGTTCCTCAACGGGTTCGCTCTTCGCTTTCTTTCCCTTCTTTTTTTATTTTTTTTATTTTCTGTTACTGTGCTTGTTTCTTTTTCCACTGGTTTATGATGGTGGAGACGAATAATAATTAGCATTGAAGTTTATTGGTGTTTTCTTTCGGACTCCCCTCTCCCCTAAATTTTCTGTCCTCGTCATTCGCGTTGAAATTGGTTTTAACTCTTGTTTTCTCTTCATTTCAAATTTTGTGTTGGAATTTCTTGGATGATATGAATGTATTTGGATTGGAACAGTAAATAGTATGAATTCAACTTCTGGTGTAGAAAAGGGATGTAATATTGCTGTCAGTCTCACCGTAGAATCCTTTTTTTCGTATATTTTAATTTGGGTTTTCTTTCATTTTTTTTGTCCAATATGGCTCTTTATCGTGTTCTTCCTCTTGAGACTCTTGAATGTTGATGATGCTTGTAGTGCTGAAATTAGTGTTTTGTTATGATAGTGCTGAAATTACTAGTTGTTTTGTTATGAATTTATGATAGTGCTGAAATTACTAGTTTTTTTGTTATGATAGTGCTGAAATTACTAGTAGTTTTGTTATGATAGTGCTGAAAATTGAAATTACCAATGCTTGCATTGCTGAAATCTGAATAGTATTTGCTTTGTGTAATCTTTATCATTTATGATTTATCAATTTAGGATGTTGCAAATTGTATACATATTTGGATGTTGCAAGTTATAAGATGAATTTATGACTTATGAGCATTTATATATATATATATACATAAATAGATATTAGTAATTGTTTATATGATTTATATAATATTTTTTTTTAGGAAATTCATAGGATCTTACGATCCTCGATTCGATCTTACGATTCGATCTATCTTATGCCCCTTCCGATATTGAGTAAGATCTCGATCTTGACTGCATTGCTGATTACTCTTTTCTTTCTGATAGAAATGCCGTGGAGATTACTCCATGGATGGGAAGGATAACCTTCTGGTCCCACTTCCTACCTCCAACGGTCTGATCCGTCCGGTCGATCCTGACACCACATCGTCTTCCTCCTCTTCTTCCTCTTCCTTTTCTTCTTCCTTGCCGCAGGACTTCGCCCGCCGTGTTCAAGCGGACTTGAAGCGCCGTCGTCCGCTCGGTAACTATCTTCCTTCCTCTGAAATATTGTATCTCTGAATCGATTTGGCTCATTGTTTGCAACTTAGGTTGAATCATGAATCTGAAATTTCGTCCTTTTCTTTTTTTGGCTTTAGTTGTTAGTGTTACTTTTAAGTTTCGTAGACTTAGATACCTAGGGTTTTTAACTTTACAATTTCATAGTCGATGGTCAAGAGACTGGGTCTTCATAATTCTAGGTCCCAACTCCAAGGTAATCGTACCCAAAAAAGAAAAAAACATAAAAGAAGAACTGCTGATGACATTACACCAGCTACACCGAGACATTGTTCCCGTTTTCTTCAATATGTAAAGTGTTTGGCATTTGCCCTATTCTTGGAGTGTATAACGATTTCTGGAATTACTGCTAATAAATTAAAATTAGACCATGGGTCTTACCTTAGTTATCAAGGAGGCTGAAGAGTTGATAGGATTGCAATGGAGAGTTGTGATAAAGACATTCCGATTTCAAAGTTAGTGAATGATTCAAAGAAGTGTACGAAGAATGAGAGAGAGAGGAGTATCTAATATGAGCTAGGGTTTCTAAGGTAGTATTTATAGGGAAGACCTTGGAGAAGGACGGTGAAAGTGGTGCAACTGCACGCTCGAGATACTTGGGATGTGGATCCCGAATATCTCAGGGTATGGGTTTATGTGGAGATGTGGCCGTTGGGAGCGAGTGCAGCCTGGCAAACACCAGATAAGGGCAGGCAATGCATGTCACTTAACCATCGGTGTATCACAGGTCAGCACTCATCGAGGCTGGCCTCAGGAATTAGGCGAACGCTTTTGGTATGTCAATTGCAATGAAGTAGCTTCCAAGTCTAGACTCTAGATACAGCAAATCATAATTGGGAAGGAGTTTGTCTTTGACAGCTTTTAGGATAAGTATGGACGTAGATACTTTGCATTTACAGGACGAGAGTCTAATGTGTTAACTGGATTTGCTTTCTTTCACCTGTCGTTAACCAAGCACTGGTTCAGTTTTATTCCTTGGTAAATGAGGGTGGCGATGAATGCTAAATTCATGGTATCCATTTTTATTTTTATTACTATTAATTTGAGAATCTCTCAGGTATAATGCCATCAGATATAAGGCCAAGGCGTGCAATTATTCCTCAACGAGAGGTGTCAAGAAGTTCTACGTTGCAAATTGGCCCAACTGTTGATATTAAGAAGTCTCAAGACATATCTGTAAGTAAGGGTCAGTCAGAGAAGGAGGAGTCACTTGCACATAGAAATAGCACAAGCTCTGTTACTGGGGAAGGTCAAGAGGATGCGTCAATTACACCTCTTTCATTTTCTGGCAATTCAAGCAAAGCATCTGATGGAGGATGCAACCCATTTCATGCACAAGAATGTCATCTGAATGCAATGCCTAGTTGCAACGACAAGATTATCATGCATTCTTTGCAGGTGGAATCTCAAAATGTAGATTGTCAGAAGAAAGTCCAGTTCTCCTTTGGAAACAACGCTGCAGCCGTTGGTAATCTGATACATATTTTCCTTTGAACTTCCATGTTAGATTTTAGAAAATTGGCATTTGTAAACAGTTATTTGACAAGTTTCTCCTTGTAGTGTGAGACTACTTTTTAACAAATAATTACTCATGTTATGCATGTCCCAAACCTGTTATTACCCCCTGCAATATATTTCTTCTCTTTTCTTTCAAAATGCAGGGGCCGATGATGGAAAGGCCACTGAGTTGAAGAACTTATCTTCTCATATGGGTTCACTTGCATTGACAGAAATGGAATGGGCTGCAAGCAGCCAGCTCGAAGAATCAAATGCATTCAATCAAGACTCGAAGCACCAAAACATGTTGCAGGCAGAGTCTGAATTAAGTTTTAGATCAGATGGAGGATTGAATTCGCAGTTAGCAAAAAGAATAATAGCTTCCAAAGATCATCTTCAACAGTTTAGAAACTTTTTAAGTCAGCCAGCTACTCAATCCTCAGTAGTGGGAGCTACATGTCCTACGACAACATCAGTGCATTCATCTTCAGCACCTATTCTAAATTCAACAACCCATTATTCTCATTCACATCTAGATGGCGGCTCACATGAGGCAGTAGAACCTTTGAGGGACAGTAATAATAATTCCCATCCTGTAACTCAAGGAGTTGCAAAATCATCAAATACTTCCCTGAAAGAGAACAGTAAAATGTCAGTGGATCGGCCAGAAGCTGCATTTCAAGCTTCTAGTTCTGCCACTAATGTGGGGTCAGCATTTAATGACAGCAACCAATCTAAGGTGCAGCAAGGCAGCAAGCTAAAGGAAACTAACATTTCTAAGAACATTCCTTCTAATGATGATAAGTCCACCATGGGAAAAGAGTCTGCAGATGTTACCAACATACGTTCTCAGGCTCCAATGTCCAAAACCTCGTTTTCAGATGTGAAGTTGGAGCCTACAAAGTTAGAAAGACAAGAAAAGGCAACAAGTAGCAAAGGTGCATCTCGGAAAAAAACCTATGACCCTGATTTGTTCTTCAAAGTAAATGGCAAGCTCTATCAAAGGCTTGGCAAGATAGGTAGTGGGGGGAGCAGCGAAGTACACAAAGTAATTTCAACAGACTGTACCATCTATGCACTTAAAAAGATCAAGCTAAAGGGTCGTGATTTTGCCACTGCATGTGGGTTTTGTCAAGAGATTGAATATCTAAATAGGCTGAAGGGAAAGAATCATATTATACAGCTGATTGACTATGAGGTATTTCTCTGCTCTTCTGATTTCTGTACTTACAAAGGAAGTTCTTGCTCTGAGATATTTTGCCTTGTATCTTTCTTCTTTACTTCAGAGTGGTCATATGACTAGGGTGAATGATGTTCAATTTCAGGTTTCTCATTTTAGTATGAATTTATGATTATGTGGAGCAGCTTAGCATGGACTTAATTTATTCTGCTTATTTCTCCTCCTCATTTTTTGTACTTTGCTTTTTTATATTTTGATGACCCTCATTGCCTTTTTTGTTTTCTCCTTGTATACATTTGGTGTGTGTATGTGTGCTGACTGCATTCTTCTAAAAAATTGTAGTTGTGAAAAGATACGAGGTAGAATGGTGAATATGATGATATTCATGATTCCATATTTTTATCGGTTCAATATGTGAATATTTTTATTTTATGTGCTAGCATAATGCATTTTTACCTATTGTTTCACTTAGGTAACTGACAAGGCTTTGTTTGAGGAAGTCACGAGAGGCACCTTAAGCAATAAAGATGGCCGAGTCAAGGATGACGGATGTATATTCATGGTGCTTGAATATGGGGAAATTGATTTGGCTCACATGCTATCTCAGAAGTGGAAGGAACTGGATGGACACAACCAGACAATAGATGAGAATTGGCTTCGATTTTATTGGCAGGTATTCTACAAGGCTACAGCATCATAAATATTTTTTCCTTTCTTTGAAGCTGTGTTTGCTCTCTCAGTTTAATCATTTAAAGTCGTTGCATTTTAATTAGGATAAATTACACTTTGGTACCTTGTGGTTTGACCCTATTTCACTTTGGTGTCCTGTGGTTTGAAACTTGACACTTTGATACCCTGAGGTTTTGACCGTTAACATATTGGTACCCTCAACTATTTTTCTGTCAAATTTTAACAGAATATTCCACCTGCCTCTCATGTGCCACACTTAAACTCAATTTACTCCAACATTAAGCCTAATGAATGAAAGAAAAACGTAGCCTTTAGCGAAACCCTAAATCTGAGTTTTGGGAGACAAAGCGAGAGCAACATAGTGGAGGAAGGGAAGGGAAGTAAATGTACAACAAGACGTTTAGCTCCTTGGTTAACTGGAGCGCCTCATTGGGGAAGGGATCGACAATGATGACGGCGAGATTGGAGTTTGTGATGAGAGAGGTGAGAGCTCGCCGTACGGAAGGCATGGAGCAAGAGACGACGAGCTGACGCTGGACTTGAAGCGACGTCGTTTTGGGGAGGTTGTTGTCATCATTGTCCTTTGGAGGAAGGAAGATGTGGTCGATAGAAGGAGGAAGGGATTGAAGGAAAGGGATGGAAATGGAAGGAGGAGAGTGATTAATGGTAGGGATGATGCAAGTGACGTGGAAGTGGTTTGGGTGAAGGTGGACGAGTCGTTTCGCAAATTTGAGAATTGAGGCTTGTTGGCTAAACCATGGGATGGAGACGAGATTTGCTTGATTTGTGAAATCTTGATGATGTTTTGTTTTTAGATATTTCATTAGGCTTAATGTTGGAGTAAATTGAGTTTAAGTGTGGCATGTGAGAAGCAAGTGGAATATTCTGTTAAAATTTGATAGCAAAATAGTTGAGTGTTAACGGTCAAAACCTCAGGGTACCAAAGTGTCAAGTTTCAAACCACAGGGTACCAAAGTGAAATAGGGTCAAATCACAGGGTACTAAAGTGCAATTTACCCTTTTAATTATTTAGGAAGAAATAAAAGATTTTATGAGCTTATCTCCTTGTTGGTTGTGTTGTTTTCTGAATGTTTAATTAACTCTTTATAACAGAAAATCTGATAAGCGGCCGTCTTGTTCTCTGTGGCACCAATGACTTTGTCAGTCCCTCTTATATACCATGTTGTATCTGAAATAAATAATAGTATAACATGCTCCTTACCAGTTGTCTCTTTTATATGATCATGATGGGTTGTATTCTCTGGCTTCTCTTTTGCTGAATGAAAAGACCATCATGTTTGAATCTGTGTACACAGGCAGTGCTTTTTGCTTGAATAATCCAGTATTCTTTCAGTGCTCCACCAATGTTTAGCTGAGTCTCTTTTTGTTGGCACTTTTTCCAGCAAATACTTGAAGCAGTAAATACAATACACGAGGAACGAATTGTGCACTCTGACTTGAAGCCAGCTAACTTCCTTCTTGTCAAAGGTTCCTTGAAACTGATTGACTTCGGTATAGCCAAAGCAATAATGAGTGATACCACTAACATCCAACGGGATTCACAGGTAGTGCTTTTATTTTATTTTTTTAACATCTTTCCCCTCCGTTTCATTTGCTTAAAAACATGTTACATCTATGCTGCATGTTTCTCTTGCATCATATGCTTCTATGGAGTTGTGCCACTTGTGTCTTTTATTATATATGGAGTTTCTCCTGCATTGTTAAATGTAGTGCAAATTAGTTACCAATGGTATTTACGATTCAGTGGTATTGGTGGGGAGTGATTAAATTAAATGTTGACTCTATATAGGTAGGTACTCTGAGTTACATGTCTCCAGAGGCATTCATGTGCAACGAGACTGATGCAAATGGAAATATCATAAAGTGTGGTCGGCCATCTGATATTTGGTCTCTAGGCTGCATTCTTTATCAAATGGTATATGGTAGAACACCTTTTGCCGAGTACAGGACATTCTGGGCCAAATTCAAAGTTATAACGGATCCAAATCATGAAATTATGTATGAACCAGTTTCAAACCCCTGGCTTCTGGATCTTATGAAGAGGTGTTTAGCATGGGACCGAAATGAAAGGTGGAGAATTCCTCAGCTTCTCCAACATCCTTTCCTTGTTCCACATGCTCTGCCTGAGCCTTTGTCGTCGCGAGACCATATATTTAAATTGCTACAATTTATAACTGAAACTTGTACAGATGACCCAGAAGCTTCAAAGCTTTGTTGTCAGCTCCAGCAGGTGCTTTCTGATCCGCTCAATTTAATAACTCCCAACTCACTAAGCTCTCGATTGTCCCAATTGTCAGAACTTTGCCTCCAGCTGCAGCAACGTCTTGCAAATACAGATACAAAACAAGTGGAGAAGGAAGGCCAATATTCATCGGAGGTTCTTTAACTTTTTCCAGGGTTTTTTTCCTTCAATTGAGAAATAGTTGTTTGGGGTAGCTGAAATTATTGATGTTATAAATGTGTTCAGCAAGTGAATCAATCAAACATTTGTGTAAATTTTTGTAAAGTGAGACAGTGCAAGCGCGAGCTCAGTTTATTTTTTGGATATGAAAGTTGACGCATTCGCAGACGGTCCTGCAGCTTCCTAGTTCCTACTGTCCTGCTGAGTGCTGAACGATGTTGTTATAAATCATATCTGATGCATATTGCCCTACCATTTAGTAGTAGAGTTAAGTTAAATCGGATATTTTTGTCTTTTATAAATTATTTAAAATCTGAACTTTAACGCAAGCGCTTGATGAAATTGGCACACTTGCCAAACGGCAAACACTATAATCATCCAGAAAAAAATAAGGCTAAATTAAGTAGAGGTCCAAAAACACCTTTGAATTATATAATTGGCTTAAGTGCAATTTTGGTCCCCTAACTTTCACAAAGGTCTCAATTTGGTCCCCTAACTTTTTTTGTTGCAATTTTGGTCCCCTAACTTTTGAAAGCATCTCACTGTTGGTCTCAAGTGCACTTTTTCCATTCATTATCTGCCGTTAGTGCCGATCTAAAGGCTGAGTTGGTTGATGACGTGATAAATATGAGTGAAGTGGATTAAAAAAGGACCATTTTGCGGAGACATTTTCATGACTTGGAAGTGCACTTTGGACTAATAGTGAGACGTTTTCAAGAGTTAGGGGACCAAAATTGTAACAAAAAAAGTTATGGGACCAAATTGAGACATTTGCAAAAGTTAGGGGACTAAATTGAGACCTTTACGAAAGTTAAGGGACCAAAATTGCAACAAAAAAATTTAGGGGACCAAATTGAGACCTTTGCGAAAGTTAAGGGACTAAAATTGCAACAAAAAAAGTTAGGGGACCAAATTGAAATCTTTGCAAAAGTTAGGGGACCAAAATTGCACTTAAGCCTATATAATTTGATAGACAAGCCTATAGTATTTTTAATTTTGCTTAGAGATTATTTAATAATTCTTAGTGAACAAAATTATAAACTTCAAAGACTTGTCACTCAAGTTTTAAAATTTGAGTCCTAAATGAGCAAAATTGAAAATTTAAAAAATCTATTTGAGTAGGCCATTCCAAGTAGTTTTAATACAATTTAGTCCAAAAATAGCAATGGACATATGGAAAACATCATATAGGTAGGCTATAGCTGTCCCTGTGTCCCATTAACAACATGCCGGCATTTTTCTCTATGACTGAAAATAACAATCAAACTCACTAATAAGCCATCAGAAGAAATAATTATACAACGTTTAAAGAAAGAGGTGCAGTAACAAATTGGAACACAAACACTCTCGTCTTTTTACCCCTTAAGGGCCGTGACTCAGATGCAAGCAGCAATATAAGATCTGGGGACTGTCAAAATGGGGAAGGAAGAATCTTCTAAATTCAAATTCTACTAATCATCTTTGGAGGACTGTTGGGAAGATGCTTCAGCACGTGCTTCTTCCAACTTCAACAAGAGGTCCTTCATGAAGGGTGTATTTGTCCCATGAGTAATTCTAAGTACATCAATTGCCTTGGTCAGTGATTTCACTGCACCCTCTGTGTCACCCAGATACCTGAAAATCAAATTATCAATACTATCAACTCATGTACAAAAATAGTACCAACATCTACTAGTGTTATATAACAATCACGATTTTCTTCAACTTTTTAGTCAATATTTGATTGGTCATGCATGCGATGCATATACACAAGGAAACATTTTAGTATTATCTACTACAGAAGAATCATGATTTCTTGTGTCACTGGAAAGGCTCGGGGGATAAATGAACCAGAAAAATGCCTTTGTTGACTTCAAGACTAAAATATACTACAAGTTTATTTGGAAGATTTTTACCATTCAAGTTTTCCACAAGTATAATATTGCAAACCAAGCAAAGGATGAACAGCTGGATAAATTCCTGAAATAAAATAGAAAATCCAGCATTGAACATCAGTAGCATGCGTATGGATTTTGCAACTCAAACTGAACGTGAGAAGCAAGTTTTAGCACCAAACCACAGTGAATATTGATTACTGAATAGGCATCTTAAACTTGTCATTGGGATTTTTAGAACATCTCAGAAGTTAATCAATGCTATAGGAACTTCCCCAACACTTTCATATTGCTATCTCATGTTTTAGACCATGCTTTTTTGGTGTTTTTTATGCCTTTTTTAAATTTTTAAGCAGCACTCTCAAATCAGACCCTTCAAAACAAGCTCATAGAATTTAGGTACTTTTAATCTTCTATTCAGCTAGAAAATACCAACCCGATTCTGTAGTTCTATAGTACTACCAGAATACATCAGTTTCTTGACAACCAAGGCATATAATTCCGTTTCCAGACAAAAGAAGTAAATTTATAATTGAAAAGTATATATTTTATCATAATTCATAATTTCAATTTGTTTTATTATTTTTTTTAACCTCTTATAGCCAAAGGATCATATATCCAATTCAAGAACACAAAACTAAAGCAAAAGTACTATCTATGTCTCTGGATGTATGCTTTAGACATTTGGCTCCATCAGTCCCAAATGTTCCCTTTTCGATTCCTTTAATCAAATTGTTCTTGTGACAAATTTCATTACAAGATTTGGTTCCCTCCACAATGCCTTAAATCACTTTTATTGCACTACGGGATTATGGATATTCATCCACTCAGTTGATAGTGTTAAAGCAAATGTGATAACGTTTTTTTTTTTTTTTGAAAAGATGAAAATGTGATAACTTAAGAGTAACATAGACGAGGCAAGTTGAATGTAATCTTATAACAATCAAATCATTAAATCAATCAATAACTGAAACTACCAACATATTGATGATGAGGAAGCTTAATATTTATGTCATTTTCTGAGGACTCAAAATGCCGTATGACATACTTTGATAGACTGGTAAGGTCAATCTGCAGTATGCTAGGGCTTCTCTCCAATGTTCCAGCTCCATCAATAACTGACAAGGACGTAAAGAATTCTCTTCAAATCTATAATTTTAGCATATAAAAACTAATATAATAGCACAAAAGGACCATCTTCTACATTGTTTCATGTGGCACAATGTAAAATTATTATTCTGAAGCAAATATGAGATTAAAAAAAAAAAACTTGTCAAGAAGTTTTAACCTGACAATTTTTTTCCCCAAAAAGAAAGTAGAAGAACAAGAAATAATAAAGCTAGATATGCAAACCAATGACATACAATGTCAGAACCCCTTGCCAGAAAAATCTGTAATGTACCACTTGCAGGACCATCTAAAGCTGAATGTTACTTCAACAACAAATTGTAAAATAGTTGGTATAAGTGATTTATCCTGATTTCCTAAGATGGCAATGAGAAATTCCTTCAAACTACTTTATAGTTCACCTGAAAAAATTGTTTGCTTGTGCCTAATAGATCTATAATGCAGCAACCACATATCCAGATACAGATCTAAGTACAAGACTTGAGTACAACGAAGTTCCTATTGTCAAGTAAAACATATTAACAAGGGGAAAATAACGCAGTGTAAAGATAGCTAAAAAAGGACCTACCTTCAATAGCTTCTCTCTAGTTTGCATCAGGCTGATAGAGAAAGGATGACACAATTCTGTTTGGAGTTTCTCAATCATTTCATACATGGTAAAAGCTTCCTGATAATCTACTATCAGTCAAGGATTTGATCCACTGACCATGAACTCCAGATCAATTTCACAGACATGGATAAATTCTTTCAATACATTCACACAAGCAAAGGGAGGAGATTGGGATGCAAAGGAAAACAGTTTAGATAATAGCTATTAGCAGAACACTATTGGATACTGCCAGTGGAACAAACTCTAGGAGCTTTGTCTTCTAAAAGTGACTTTACTTGAGTGGAAATCTTCTTTATCTCTTCCATGTCCCTGATTAGTCCACATTCTTGGCATTTGAATCCCTTCCCATCTTCAAATTAAGACATAAAGAGATTAGATTTATTGATAATAAACACATAAGCGCTGGGCAGGTTGTCAATCTTTGAGCTCAACCTTTATATCAGTTTATAAAGGAAAGGATATATCATTAGCCAGAAAAAGATAAAAGTTTAGTTTATAAAGGGGATATGTAGCATTGGACCACATACCAGTTGTACGAAGCAAGAAACCATAGCATTTTTCATTTTTGCACCTGTATCCTTCCAGAATGGCACCTTCTTGAATATCATCATATTGACCCTTCAAAGCTAACTTAGCCAAATTAGCCAATGGCAGTATGACCAGTTTTGCTGACATATATCAAACTATACAACGAAGAAGACATTGCAAAATAAGTAACCAAGTAAGTAGTTAACTACCACTTTAACACAGCGGGGACATGTGCAAGTGAATAGGTACTGCTCTTTCAGAGCCTTCTGCCGAGTCATAGTGCTTCCAGCAGTCTCTATATAACTTATCAGAACCTGGAAAAATACATCTATTTATAAGTACTAAACTTGACTTGCAAAACACGAAAAATATAATGTGTAACCCTCTAAAATTAACTTTATTTGATAATAACGAGTTGAAGGAAGTGTTATCTCTTATCATGACTATTTGTATATAAGATGCTTTCAAAATCTTTTCATTAAAGCACCCTGAAAAAACAAAAAAAAATCCATTGCTATTTAAGTCTCTTGGACAAAATTTGTTGTGGCCTAAGATGCTTCTAATAGCACCAGAAATACCATTTATAGCTCTATAGCCCAGTGAACTGAATATTTCAAATTCTTGTTCCTAATTATACACACGCACACACAATGATACATACCTCTGAACCTTTGGGTATATGTTGCATGGCACGTACTACTGCTGACCTACCCTCAAAAACCAATACAGAATTGGGCAAGCAACTATATGATGATACAACCACGATTAGGAAACTAACAAGGAACAAGTTAATAAAATAAATTAAAATATATCAAGTGCTACCTGTGGTTGATTATGGAGATAACAGGATACAGTCCTGTCCCCAAGGGTCTCAGTTCACTGTCACAAATGGTATGTGCATTGCACGCAAACTGCAAGATTAGAAGGATCTGACCTTAGAAGGGGTTCACCAGAAAGTTATATACACAAAAGCAAGAGTTTGTGTAAATTGAAAGTGTAAATTTAAACTAATTTTTAATTGCCGTGAACTGGAACCTGGACTGGTCACTACTAATGCTTTGAAAAGTTTACATCTAATAGAACCAGAATACAATTAATTACTTAAATACTTTAAGGCCAACCTCAAGTTTCAATAAGCACAATAGTACTAATGGTACCAATTGGGATAAATTAAAAAAATTAGAAATATCTCATAGAAGGTGCTTTTTAGTTCCCTAGGCAAAAAGCCAAAAATAACAAATTCACACTGCAGCTCTCTGCTGAAGTCGGTGAGCTTCATTATGATGGATGCACAAATACAATCACAGTCCATAAGATTTGGCATGCTGTCTGTGATTTCAAATGAAAGTAATTATAATAAACATATAAGCTGATGAGATTCTTGAAGCTTAATACCTTGGAAAAATTTTCGGCAATCTCTTTTATGTTGATTTCAGGCCACTGTAATATTATCTTTACAAGATTAGCCATCTGTGCATACAGTAACAGCTGTTCCTCATTGATGTCTGACATGTCTGGATGGAAATGAATGTTAAAAAAAACAATCATCATTGAAATCCAAAACATGAAAGGACTACGTTAAGTATGCTAGACTTAAAATATGATAAAAGGATACGTGCCACTAATGCCTCCACCAACTCATAGTTGTCTGTGGCAGTGCTCGGGATAATCTGGCAATAACACATCTTCCAATATTATCTCACGGCCACTCAATGTTAAGTTATAAGGTTAAAAAAACTTTCCAGATATTGAAAATTTACTACAGTATCAAATTAAAATTAAAATATAAGAGAATTACACATCCCCAGAACAACTTAACAAAGCCAGGCATTAATGCCACTAAAATTTAGACAAAATTTGAAATTTTAGAAGAAAAAAAAATTAATCTACCAGCTTTTAAGAAAGAACAATATCAATCTACACTATAAGTTTCTGGGTATCTAACAAAGGAACTTCAAAATAACATTCGAAACAGACTTTATGTATGTTAATCTTCCAAACATTGTAATATTAGCTTCAGTCATCGCTAAATAAATAATAAGGCAATAACTTAGGTGAACCACCACTGAGGAGGGAACAATAGTACCAAACATCTTCCCTTAGTACCAGTTATTTGATGGTTTAGATTCACAGGGGTAACAACTACCAAAGGCTGTTTTCCCCAAGGTTAAGATAAATCAAGAATAAAGATGAGTCCTTCCAAATTTTCAAATTCACAAAGGTATTAATATACCTATTATTCTAATAACTAGAATGGATGATTCCTTCCCACTTGCCCCGTCGATTGAAGTTTGTTTATGGGTAATCCACAAACTACTGAAAGCAGTAAGATACACAATGTTGTGAATTATAATATTACTATAGAATTTGTTTCCATAGATTCTATAGGCAAACACATAAAACAAAACTATAAATCAGCTGCATAATGCAAACCAACTTTATTCCCAAATACTACACTGATTTCTTTACATCTAATGCTTAATGCAGGGTATAAAGTTTACGAATTCTTTGTCACCTTTTCACTTTGCAACTTCCTTCGAAGATAAAGTTTTACCATCAGTCGAATAGATGGCGTGACAGATTTTCTCTTGTCCTTGTCCAGCCTTGAGAGGACTTCACATTCAAGACGATGCAATTTCCACTCTGACTTCTGATAAACGTAAATCAAGCATACTCAATGAGCAGAAATATTAATTTTATAACTATCTTTTTCACCCAAAATGCCCTACTCCATCAATATCAAACTCTCGAAAACAAAATTAAGCCAAAAGCTGAGAAACACACTGAAACCTCAGCTCAAAATATCACTGCCACTAAATTAAAGTCCTTCAAAGACATCATGTCAAATTGTCAATGGTCATATAATTATACAGTATAAGTCCGTACCTGACACGTGCTTCCACAATACCATACAACTTGACAACCAGAACATTTCTTAAGGTTACTTGAAGTGAAACATCCATCACACCTTGTTTCGACAGGAGACTTATTCGGTACACATACATAAGGCTCTTGGCTTATGATTACCTCACCTGCAACACCGAAGCCAGATTTCAATGTAAACATGGCAATTAACAATGATTAAATGTTGTGTTAAGATTTAAGTTTGAAGTAAGTAAGAAGAGATTGAGAGGAGAGAAGAAACCTGGGTAAAAATCTCTTGTAGCTAATAGACAGCGACCCTTATCGGCGACGGTGGAAACCGTCAAATTACGATCCTTCAATGCACTCTGCAAATCCTCCATTGCTATTGCCCCTCTCATTCACGCTCGTTGGGTTATAAAAGATGCGCTGCCAAACAAGTAGTTTCATATTTGAGTTTGAAATGAGCCATATTTAATAATTTGGACCAAAATAAAACATTTTGCAAACATTTACGACTAATTTGAACATTTTGAAACATAATGAACCAAAAGTAAAATTAGGACATTCATTTAGGACCAAAATGAACCTTTTAACCTTTTATTTTTTAGAAACTAAATTATCTTTTGAGTAGAGATTGCTAGATTTTCTCGACATAGAACCTCTTACGCCGTAGATTTGAGAGGGAACACACGATCTCAGATGAAGTCTAGGGTTGATAAGCTGTGTGTGACAATTACAAATGAAATAAATCGGTTATTGAGCTTCGAAACGACAGCAGATGGAGTCGTCGCTGCTTTACACTCTACTCTACTCTACGAAGCCCTGTGTGGTGGCTCATGTGTTGAAATGGCGTCTCAAGGTTTGGTTGGTTACTATTGTTTCGGTTCTGTATCTGTCTCCGTAGTCTCTGATATCAGCTGAAATATTTCAAATTAAAGGCTTTTTAGTTTTTACCAATCTAATGTTATTGAACAGCAGCAGAAAAACTTGAACTTTGAAATTGTTCTTTCTGCTATCTTATCAGTCATAGACTGCTATTCATCTCGCAGCTGGTTATGCGGGAAGTCGCTGGCAGACAGTGAAATTGCTGAAGCTATTCAGAGTGATAAAAGGTATCTGTGACAATAATGTAAGTGAATCTTAGAGTAGGTCCTTAGAGATCAGTACCAAATTCAAATTCGGTCAATTTTAAAAGGGCATTATCATTTCATTTGAGTTCAAATATCCTTTAACTAGTCTCCACATTTTTCTCCTACTCAGATCATGCAAGCATGTAAGTAAATGAGTAAATGAACTGAAAAGCTGAAGAATACTTTCAAGTAAACTAAGGATACCTTATGTTGTACTTGCTGTTTTACTCATAAGAAATTAGTTGTGATTTGTGGTAGTATTCCATGGATGTTATGAAGGCACTTGAATTGTGCTTTTTGTGGAAAGAGGAACATGCCTCACCCATTTAACTGCAAAGGAAAATAAGGTTGAGACCNAAATGAGTAAATGAACTGAAAAGCTGAAGAATACTTTCAAGTAAACTAAGGATACCTTATGTTGTACTTGCTGTTTTACTCATAAGAAATTAGTTGTGATTTGTGGTAGTATTCCATGGATGTTATGAAGGCACTTGAATTGTGCTTTTTGTGGAACATGCCTCACCCATTTAACTGCAAAGGAAAATAAGGTTGAGACCATGAAATTTAGTAATCAAGAAAAAACATGCTGCAGCAAGCTCTCTAAATTCAAGAGAAAAAAAAAAACTAGCACTTTGACAGAGTTTCAATATACTAGATGGTTATTGGTTTAATTAGTTTCTATTATCAACAATCAGACTGTTTTCATTGTTTAAGCCAATTACCAAGGCCAGCTTGCTTAACTTTTTTGGCCAATGCGTGAATGATTAATGTGACAATATTAGTTTGTGAATGGTTGAGCTTGTAGATGTTTCTACTTCCAATTTCTACCATTTCAGGGCTTTACAAGAATAGTGACCATCATTTTTGTGGATAGTTTTGTGGCTTTCAAGATACGCATCAAAGTTCGAAATTCCCCACTACGCAAAATTCAGAATTAATGAGGATGCTTGACGGATGATGATGAGTTTCAATGGACTCAAACAAAATCCAGATAGCTTTACGCTATTGTCAGTGCTTTCAAGCTATCAAACATGGAAAATCATTTCACTCTTATTTGATCAGACTTGGGCTTCTGAATGATGTATTTAATGTGAACAACATGATCTCGGTGTATGCTAAATGCTCTCATTTAGATGATGCACAAAAGCTTTTCGATGAAATACCTTACAGAAATATCGTTACGTGGACAACTATGGTATCTGCATATACCAATTGTGGTAGGCCTCGTGAGGGTCTCAGGCTATACAATCAGATGCTAGAGTCTAGATTGCAGGAACCCAATGAGTTCTTGTACTCTGCTGTTCTAAAGGCATGTGGTCTTGTGGGAGATGCTGAATTGGGCAAGCTGATTCATCAAGATTTATCTAGAGCTGACTTGGAGTTTGATACTGCTTTAATGAATGCGCTCTTGGACATGTATGTCAAATGTGGGAATTTAAGGGATGCCCAACAAGTTTTCAATGCAATCTTGTGTAAAAATTCAACTTCATATAACACACTCATTATGGGTTATACAAAAGAAGGATTGATGGATGAAGCATTGTCTTTGTTCAATCGAATGCCAGAACCAGATCTTGTATCTTGGAACAGTATCGTTGCTGGCCTCACATATAACGGTAGTCCCCATGCTTTGCACTTTGTTTCTATGATGCACAGTAAAGGGTTTAAACTAGACTCGTACACATTCCCATGTGCTCTCAAATCCTGTAGTTATATTAGTGATTTGACCATGGGTAGACAGATCCATTGTAATATAATTAAGTCAGGGTATGAGTCTAGCTTTTACAATATATCAGCATTGGTTGATATGTATTCAAATTGCAAGTTTTTAGGAGAAGCAGTGAAGGTATTTGATCAATACTTTATGAGCTTTCCTATCACTGAAGGCTTGGCACTATGGAATTCCATGCTTTCTGGGTATGTTGTCAATGAAGATTATGGGAAGGCTCTTAATCTGATTGCATGTTTACATCATTCTGGTGCACAATTTGATTACTATACTTTTGCTATTGCTTTAAAGGTCTGCATCTACTTTAAGAACTTGATGCTGGCATCTCAAGTGCATGGTTTGGCAATAACTAGTGGCTATGAGTTAGATAATGTTGTTGGAAGCATTCTTATTGACCTATATGCAAAACAGGGCGAAATTAACTGTGCATTAAAATTGTTTGAAAGGTTATCATATAAAGATGCTGTCGCTTGGTCTAGCTTGATTGCTGGTTGCGCTAGACTGGGTTTAGGTGCATTTGCTTTTTCTCTTTTTAGGGATATGGTTAATTTAGATCTTGAGATCGACCAATTTATCATTTCCAGTGTTTTGAAAGTTCCTTCAAGTTCATCATCTCTAAGAAGTGGCAAACAAATTCATGCTTTCTGTCTCAAGAAGGGATATGAATCAGATGGAGTTACTATAACATCGCTTATTGACATGTATGCAAAATGTGGTGAGATCGAGGATGGCTTAGCTTTATTTCATTGCCTTTCAGAAATAGATATCATGTGTTGGACAGGGATGATTGTGGGGTGTGCACAAAATGGAAGAGCAGATGAGGCAATTAGGCTTTTTCATATGATGATAGAATCTGGTTTAAAGCCAAATGAAATCACCCTTCTTGGTGTTCTTACTGCCTGTAGACATGCTGGTCTAGTCAAAGAGGCATGGACCACATTTAATTCTATCAAAACCGAGTATGGACTGACGCTGTGTCCGGAACATTACCATTGCATGGTTGATCTACTTAGCCAAGCAGGACACCTCAAAGAAGCAATAATTTTGATTAGTGACATGCCATTTGAGCCTGACAAAACCATATGGTGCTCTTTGCTTGGTGCATGTGCGACACACAAGAATCAAGAGCTTGCGAAGATTGTTGCCGAGCATCTTCTTGCTTCCTCACCAGAAGATGCTTCTGTATATGTAACTCTATCAAATGTGTATGCTGCTCTAGGAATGTGGGATAGTTCAAGCAAAGTCAGGGAAGCTGTCAAGAAAGTTGGCATAAAAGAAGCTGGAAAAAGTTGGATTGAGATCTCAAGTTGAAAACACTGTTTAGCATGTCCCGACTAGATTACCCTTCATGCTTAAAGTATGGCAATTTTTAGATGAGCCACTGATTGTCTAACTTAGTAACTTCTAAGGAGTGACCACTGTTAGAACTGTGAAAGAAGGGCTTTGTGTGTTTGATGACTGCATTCATTCAATAAGAAGCTAGAAGCATAGAAACACAACATTTCATGTGAAATATGGATGGAAGATAGTATACCATACAATATGGTGTACGATATACTAAATACACAGTTCAATCTCATGATCTTTCCGTACCTGCTATGATACTTCATCCACCCATTGTTTTTCACCAAGACAAAGGTAAAACCAATGACTTCAATTCTTGAAATTTCTTCCTTGCACACATTGGTGCTATACTTTTTTCTTCATCTACTAAGTGGATACCCTGTTTTCTTCAGATTTATGGTGCCGATGGCAAGAATTTTGTAGCATAATTGCTATACTCAATTCATCATTAAGGTATGTGGCTCTCATTCATGGTATCATTGTGTTCTTGGTTATAGCCGTCCATTGAAGTACAGGTGAAATATATGATGCAGTTTCTGCTAAATGGCTGCATCAAGCTGTAATCCATAATTTGAGAAAGAAAAATAAATACCTTACGATTGATTTCTATTTACCTTGTTGGAAGGAAACGTAAGGGAATAATCTCTTATTGCCATTTAAAGATGGATGTAAACTGCTTACTGTGCTAATTATTTAAGCAACTTTAGAGTCAGCCAAGCATTGTAATTCTAGCGTATTCTCTAAATATTGACTTGGTAATGGTAACTGGTAAATTACCCAACGAGGAACTGAGCAAATCTTAATTTATGCAGCTATTGAACTGATATCGTATAGCTTTTGTTCTGCATGTATATTTTGTTCATCTCTGAGCCTGATAGTATAATTCTTTTTTTTCGATTCATTGCAGTGCTCAACGTCCGCCTTTGTAATTGCTCTCAGATTTTATTTCTTGTTATTGTACTTTTCTTAAAAAACAGTCCGTCTCTAAAAGACTAGAACATACCCCATCATTTCCATCATGATTGAGGTGTACAATAAAGAAGAATACTAATCATTAAAATAAATTCTTAGAAAATTGCATTTTACTTGTGGAGAGCTGAAACCTTTCCAACTCCACTATACTAATGGACGCAACAAATTAAACGCCTAATCGCGATTTGTGAATTGAGGTCATATATCATGAGACATGTCTTTGCAACACTCATAGCTAATTGTGACCATCACAATGTATAATCAGAGGCAATGTCACCCTCAAAACGCAGCAGCATGAGGGGGAAAGTACAAAAATTCTACATTTTGAGAAGAATAGTATGTAGCTACCAGCTAGAATTTTGGAGATCCTTCTAAACCCTTACTCTCAAAATCATACTTCACCACTTGTATAGTTGTATGTAGTGCCCACTGCCAACACACCAAGAAGACAAGGCTACATTCATTAATTCTCAATGTTGGATTTATTCGGCATTTAGGTGAATGATTCAATGAGTATCAAAGTGTTGTTGCTCTCTGTAAATCGTGACTTGCTGATTGGTAGCTATTAGTATTCCTCTATTGTCACCACGTCTCGAGCCCCGTTACATCTTTGCTTTTCCACGCTAATAATGGGAAATGTTAGGTATTTGGTCACGCTCATGCATCTAATTATGAACATCATTTATGTATACAATTGATGTTTATGCCATATTGCTTTTTCTGTTTAACTGTGATAAGGTACATTCCAGAAATTGAATGATATATACTATTCAAGAGGTTTGGGTTGTACATACATTTCGTCCTCATTATAGGCTTCGAGAAATTCAAGATTCTCTTTGTTTATATATTAAGATTAACTTATGACCCAAAATATATATATATATATATATATATTAAGATAAACGCACTTTTTTGTCCTGCTATTTTATATTAATTTTTAATTTTATTATCAAAATTTGTTAATCGTTAATTTTATTATTAAAATTTTGATAGTATGAGAAATCTACAAACCAGATTATGTTTTTCAGTTTTTCTAATTATACACTTCTGTTTTCCTCTACTTAACTCTCGCAATAACTTAATTATTGAGTTGAGAGAATATCAAACTTCTATTTTGTTGCAAGTTCTTCTTCCTTGAACTTTGATCAGAGTTTGTAGATACTCATACTATCAGGAGTTTCATCATATGAAGAGAGAAATATTAGAAGCTGAAATTGTGACCAGAAGTGCTTGTGTGGCTTTATTGTTATAAAAATTTAAAAAAAAAAAGTTAAATATTGTACAGAAAAGTCCAATTCAAGAAACCTATATTGGTGTGTTAGACATCTGTCTCTCGCAGTGATAACGATTGGGGTGTGTTATGCAATCATTATGTGAAAGTATATTTCAAAATGAAGATCATGCACCATTGAAATTCCCAATGCATGGAAGATGGAAGATTAGAAGTGAGTGCAAATGATGAAATACATAAAGTAAGTTTACTTTAACTCCAAGAGAAGTAAAAGGACAAACAAAATTAAAGGCGCTTATAATAAAATCTGCTCTGATTATAATCAAAGTTGATTATTTGTGTATTGGTGTTTGGATGAAAGTTGATTATTTAGTGTGAAATTATTGAAATGGGTATGTAATGATTGAGGTTGGTAGATAGAAGGATAAGGAAATTGATAAATTTATAGGGGTAGAAATAGAAGAAAAAGTTGGAAAAGTAGAAAAAAGTAAGATGTGATTTGATTAAAATCAAAGTGTGTTTGGATGTGATTGTTGCTTATAGAAAAATCAAATTATGTCACTATTTGCCTTGGAAAGCGTGAAAATATGATTATAATCATGTGCAACTTTGGAGGTGATTATTTTGTTTGGTCCACCGAACTAATTTTGCCTATGAAATGGTCGATCAATAAGGACTAAAGTGTACCAATCAGACCTGATATTCGGTGGACCACCCAAAACAATGGTCCACCATTTCGCACTATATGAGAGAGAATGAAAAAAAGAAGCGGACCCGAAAAAACTTTTCATTTTAGCATAATTTCACTCTCCATCTCGTCTCCTCTCTCACATTCTCTCACTCTCTCTTTCATGGCCATGGACTCTCTCTCTCTCTCTCTCTCTCTCTCTCTCTCTCTCTCGATTCTGCCATGAATGCACGCTCTCTCTCTCGGTTGCGCCATGGACGTGGCATCACAGCTCGTCTACTGTGGCATCACAACTCGCTGCTAATCTCAACGGAGGCGGCATCAGCATCGACGACGTCAACTACTCCTCGCCGGTCGCGTCCTTCCTCCGCCTCTGCATGGCGAAAGATTCGGCCTTCAATTGAAGAACGATGCAGTATAGTGAATTGAATTATTAAAAACAGAGAGGGATTTTTCAGAAATTGGAGTGGAAATGATGGTGGAGATGTATGGAAGTTAGAGTTTTAGATATTGAAATGAACACGACGACAACAAATAGAGAGAGGGGAGGCACGCTTGCTTTGGACCCTAAACTATTTGGCCAAAATATCAATTTGAACCCTAAACTATTTGGCCAAAATAACAGTTTAATCCAACATAATAATAAGTAATTACAACATGGCCCAATATTAAGGTAAATGACCATTCTACCCTTTGTGATTGGTGAGTGAATTTAATAGAGTATATGATATATATAGGGGTATAAGTGTAATTGAGTGTGTATGATTATAAAAAAATCATGATTATAATTTGATCAGAAAAAAATCACAAACAAACACGCTTATTATAATTATAATCAAAGAAGATTATAATCAGAGCGCAAACAAACTGGGTCATAGATATAGGTTATAGCATCAAATGACAAATCCAGCAGCACTGTAGGTTTTTTTTAAAACAAATCATAATCCCAATTTATTCATATTATTATTTTGTAAGAAGCTTAATTGTTGTGACAATTTAATTTTAAGTTATTGGATTTCTTTTTGTTTTTGTTATGAAATTTGTGTAATAAACTTTTATATACAAATTCCAAGACAAATAAAAAAATTCAATGACTTAAAATATGGTACCCCAACACTTGAACTTTTTATAAATTTTTCCATTTATATATATGGTTAATGGACAAAAAGATTAGTCAAAGAATCACATGGAGAAGAATAAGCATGCTTGGTGGGCCAATGTGGGTGTGACTCCATCTCCAATAGTAATTAAAGATTTTTGGATCACTCAAATTGAGATCTGTTTCAAAAACTACAATGACTGAATAATTCAATAAAAATGGAAAGAAAATAATTGTGCTGTTAAAACTACTAGATGTACATGTTTTATATTCATTTCTTTATTTCTTTTTTTTTTTTAACTTTACAAATCTATGTCTTTCATTAGTTTTAAGGGACTATCCATATCTAATTGGATATCTGTATATATATTATACTTCAGAGGAAGTCAATTTGAGAAATAGAGAAGTAAGTAGACGAGACACTGAATTTTTAATATATCATTAATTTCTCTCTACTGAGAAGTACGAGAGGTGGTCTAAAATGAATATGATGTCCAGTGCAAATCAAAATAATATTTTATATGTATTTTATCCATGATGCTTATTATGTTCAGACTTCTGAAGATGTTACTATTTAAATTTGACATGATGTACAACGTAGTTAAAGTGTCCCAATTGGAGAAACGACTAGCTCAATTATTAAAGTGAAATAACTAAAAGGTATGTGAATGCCTGTTACGTTTCATCAATCGCTCTCTTCACATTTTTTTGATTTTGTAATTTGTATGCATCTTGAAAGTTTGAAACTAAAGTACTATTAATATTATTACTTTATTACCAAACAGGTGTGTGAAAGTGAAGAATCTGAAGATCATCATCAACATATGACCAATGATATGAAGTGGTGGGTGGGACCAATCATGTGAAAATAGTTATAAGTATTTTTAACTGTTGTAGTGTGTTGTATTTGGAAGACCGAAGGCATGGACAGTGATAGTGTTTAATTTGCTTCACTGCTTCATTTTGGACCATTTCGTCACATGAAAACTTTGTTTCATTAATTGTCGTTTGTTTGGGTGCTTCTGAAATATACCAATCGAACGCTAACACACAAATGATGAGCAACCACTCTCTGCTCTCAATTTCTGAATATCTATCGTGGCTTCTTTTACACCTTAATTTTGCTACTGTTTTAATATGATTTTGGGATCAAGTTTGATATTATTATTGTGAAATTGAAGATTTCTTTGGATCGGGTCTGAGTTAAACACGTGATGCTCTGGTAATATTTTTGTTGTTTCATATTGATTAGAAAGGATTGGGTTTGATCATCCAGCTCAAACCTGTCTCAGACACTGTTCATCCTTCTCACTGTCACATCGATCACTTTTAACAATCTGGCAACAGGTTTTTTAATTTTAGGTTATAGATCATTCTAATTCTAAATGTATCTCTTAATATTTATTTTGGTTTATTATATTTTAAAATGTTTAAATTGATTTTAAATATTTACAAAATGTTTTATTTTGGTCCCAATTATTGAATATGACTTGTTTCAAGTTCAAACATGACGAGTTTAGAGCTACATATTGTTCTCAAAAATATTTTTTCTATCCAGTTGGAGTCATCAACAAACAAGGTCAAATTAGTCTTAATTAAAAGTAGACATCTTGTGTCATAGTCAAACAATCAAAGTTGATTATATCACTAGTTTGAGACCAAAACGAATCATTTTGTCAACATTTAGTATCAATTAAATATTTTGAAACATAATGAACTAAAAAAAATATTAGAACATATATTTACGATCAAAATGATTCTTTAACCTTAACTTTTTTTTTTTAAATTCATAAGTAATCTCTTCACCTCAAATCAAAGTAATTTTTTTTTCCAGTATTCATCATTTTCTCCTTCTATTTCTAATGGAATCAATTTAGTAAATAAGTTAAAAAATGATGACACTCAGTAGGATTATTTATGGGGTAAATTTTAAATTGATCTATTATATTTCATTTATTTTAGATCAATCCTATATATTCTTATAATTTTTTAAATTGGCATCAAACCTTCTTTTAAAACGTAATTTGATCTAATTTGTTAACGATTTCAATTGGATAAAGAAAGAACTCTTCAATAGTTAGCACATAGTTTAAAACTCATCTGATTTAGATTTGAAACGAGATAAATATGATTAATTTCGCTCGTTTGTTAATGTCTCAATATACCATCAAAAATAATTTGTAATTTTAGATTTGCCGCTTTCGAACTTGAAAGGAAAATAATATGACACATTCAATATTTTTGTAATCAATTTGAAAAATTATAAAAATATGTAAAACTAATTTAAAACGAATAAAATATATAGGACATAATTGAAATTCATCCCATACATAAAGGACCAATATGAGATTTTGAAATTTTTTTATATATATAATAGAGACATTCTCCATCCCTATTTTATGATTTAGACGGTAAACAAAGATTATTCTTTATTTAAATTGAGTATAAAGTTAAGGGTAAATATATAGGGAGGTCGATTGTAAAAGTACTATCCTTCTTAATCATTAGATTAACATATTTTTATCTCGTGATATGTGATATCCCAAAACTAAAAGCCTAAAACCTTGTAGAAAAATTGTCTCAAATAAAATGTAAGCAAAAAAGTAAATTCATCACGTGTTATCCACGTGAGGTATTAATAGTTTGAACTTTGAATGGGCTCAATAATGGTCAAACTATTCCAAAAGGTAAACGGTTTGTCCGTGATCCTGTGAGTGGGCACACGCTAATGCCTAACATCTAACTGCTAACAAGTAGATTTGTCTACAAAGCCTCACCCTTGACTCTTAAGTCTTACCATTTAAATTTGGATAATGTTATAAAAAGATAGATAGCTAAAGAAATCTAGTTTTTAATCGTTAGATTTAACTTTTTCAGTCTTGAAATATGTGCAATATTTATTTAAATTATAAAACACAGATCTCAAAATTAAAAAAAGTTAAATCTAACTATTAAAAAATAGAGTAAATTACATAAAAGGGTCATGTGGTTTGGCCTGTTTTCAAATAGGGTCCATGTGGTTTAAAAAGTTTCAAATAAGGGCCTGTGGTTTCCTATGTTAACAAAAAGGGTCCTGAGGTCCAAATTTCGATGAAAATTTTGACTAAAATACTATTTTAAGACCCTAACTATTAATTTGTATGCATTTGACTCCATATTTATATGAGAGGACTTTAACATAATAAAAGAAAAGTTTGGTGGTATTAAATGAAATTTCACCCAAAGGCTCTCTCTCCCCCAAGCGTTTTCTTCGATCCAGAATATGAAACTTCGATTTAGCATTACTTCTCTTTAAACCTAGAAGGAGGATTCAACCCCTCAAGCAAAGTGGATATCTTCGCAATTGCATAAAAGATTTAGGCATTTCCCGAAACAACGACACCTGCTAGTAAACGAGAATCGGAATCAAAACAAACTGAAATCGATGTCGCAACCAACCCAAAAAGACAGAAATAGTAGTTGAAGAGCCTGATTCACAAAAGAGAGATGAAAGTGAAGGGATAAATACCTAGAACAATAGGGAGTCTGATCGGATCTATGGCGCCAACGAAAACAAAAAAAATAAAAGAGATGAAAGCAGGACATAGCAGCGAGATCCAAATCGAGAATAGTGTGGAAAATGAAAAGGAAACAAGAAAAGAAGTTAAAGAAGAAAGAGTGGTTAGAGATCGCAAGAAAGCTGAAAGAGTTGGTATGAGGAAATTGTGAGAAAGAAAAGAAAGGGAAGATGAAGATTGAAACTTTAGATGAAGCCATTAATGAATGAGACAGAGAGGGAGCTTCTTCTCTTCTCGCAGAAGGGGATGCACGTTCCGCCATGGAGAAAGGGGGAGTATATGCGAGCCAAGTGGCTCTCTTCTTCCTACACTAGGGCAAAGCAACCCCCGTCGTCCTCCTCCGTCCATTCCGATGCCGTCAACGACGGCGACAACAACAACGGAGGACGATTGTGGTGAGTTGGAACTGATTTTCGGCGAGAAAACGTCTCCGTCGGTACTGGGGGTCGTTTCCGGTGAAGAAAAGACCAAATTGGAGGTGGTTATGGCGGCGCCACCGCCGTCGTGGATACCTCCGACGATTAAACCTAAGAGTATTGAGAAAGGAGCCAACGTCGTCACTGGATTGGCCTCTCTACTCAAAGAAAATTTTAGAAAACGCTTGCAGGAGGAGAGACTAAGGGTGAAATTTCATATTTTATTACAAAACTTTTCTTTTTTTTGTGTTAAAGTCATCTCATACAAATAGGGAGTCAAATGCATACAAATCAATAGTTAGGGTCTTAAAATAGTATTTTAGCCAAAATTTTCGTCAAAATTTGGACCTCAGGACCCTTTTTGTTAACATATCAAACCACAGGTCCTTATTTGAAACTTTTTAAACCACATGAACCCTATCTGAAAACAGGTCAAACCACAGGATCCTTTTATATAATTTACCCTAAAAAATAAGGTGCTATAGCAATTGAGCTTTTTATAAATTTTTCCTTTAAATTTAGTTCACACTTCACTTTAACAAAAACAGAGAGACTCTTCATGACGTGTTCCTAGACAGCTATTTTAAAAAGGATATGGTACCCATACTTGATACATACCCATATCTGTATTTTATATATTTTTTAAATATTATAAATATAAATTTTATATTTTGTTGTAAAATATAATTGTATTTTTATCTAATTTTTTTATTTTTATTGTATTAAAATTTCAATTTTTTTATATTTGTAAATAAAATATTCATACTTTTATAAAAAAAATTATATAAATTTATATTTGTAAAAAATTGAATAAAAAAAGATAAATAAATATTATCATACCCTTGTATAACATAGGTTGAAGTCTAGGCACTTTTCTTTTCTATACTCTTTGAATATTTTCTTTATTTGTAAGTTATTGAGTGAGAGGAAATTAGTGTATGTATTTTTACCTACGTATAAGAAATTGAAGGGAAAGTGAGTCTTCAGCTTCCTTACTTGATTTTATGAGAAGGACTTTCATATGTTGTTGTGTAAAATCTTGTTCGTTGTCTCAAGCTGTTAGGGATGTTTGATATTTGATTGTTAGTAGGAGTCTTGGAGATTGAACCCTAATTGCAGTGACTACAAAAAATTAGGAGGAGTATTTATGGTGATTGTTCTCATTTTTTTTATACATTTAAGGCGAAAGTCCTATTTTGGTCTTTCAGTTATGCTCCTTGTTTCAAATAGGTCCCCCAGTTATTTTTTGTTCCATATTGGCCCCCCAGTTATGCAAAACTTGAAAAAGTTGGTCCCTCTAACATTTTCATCCATTTTTCCGTTAAAAAAAGAGGAAAAATAAACTTTCATCCCCAAAAGTTTTATTTGCTTATATTAAGGTCCTTTTCTTTTTATAATAGGATCAAAACATAAGAAAATGAAGTAAATTAAGATTTTAAGTGAATTTACCCAAATACCAGTGTTGTCATAACCGAACCGGACAAAGACTCGGACAAGTGTTCGGTTCACGGTCGGATCGGTTGAATCGGGTTGGACCGGATGTTTGGACCGGATGACGTAATAAATAATTATTTTTAATATATTAAATATAAACCCTCTATATTTTTTTTTTTGGGTCTAAGAGATGCATTAAATCTATTAATTTATTAGATAAGTAAAACAATTGGTAAGAGAAAGCTAACAGAGCCTCACAGTTGGGATGGTAAAGGCGTTGGGAGTGTGAAGAAAGGGCATGGGTTCGATCCTTACAAGGCTCAAAACGATTTTTTGTAAAAAAAATTGAGAACCGCCGGTCCGGTCCAGCGATTGGTTCCGGTTTCCCGGTTCTTGGCCGGTTATTTCCGGTCCAATCCAGTCCAACCATCATTCCGGTTCAAATGGTTGAACCAACTCGCTTGTGTCTTCAGGTAGCGGTCCGGCCGGTCCGGTTTTCACATCACTGCCAAAAACACAAAATAAATCTCTCTCTCTCTCTCTCTCTCTCTCTCTCTAAACGACGATCTCAAGGGGGCGAACGAGAGAGAGAGAGAGAGAGAGAGAGAGATTTATTTTGTATTTTTGGGTAAATTCACTTAAAATCTTAATTTACTTCATTTTCTTATGTTTTGATCCTATTATAAAAAGAAAAGGACCTTAATATAAGAAAATAAAACTTTTGGGGATGAAAGTTTATTTTTCCTCTTTTTTTAACAGAAAAATGGATGGAAAACGTTAGAGGGACCAACTTTTTCAAGTTTTGCATAACTGGGGGACCAATATGAAACAAAAAATAACTGGGGGACCTATTTGGAACAAGGAGCATAACTGAGGGACCAAAATAGGACTTTGGCCTACATTTAATATTAATATATGATATTTATTATTTAGTGATCACATATGTATTTAACAACCACATCACCTGATTAAATAAGGGAGAAATGTCCACCGTAGCCTACAAAAAAAAAAGGGAGAACTGCTCTAGGATTAACTAGTTAATTTTTGAAATTATTCAAAAACTAAATATTGTATTTCAATGATTCGAGGACCAAATAGTTAATAGTATGAAAGTTGAGGGAGCAAATAACAAATTCCCTCAGTATAAATCCGTCAACTTCCTCGTCCACGCGTCATCTTGCGCGCTTTCTTTTTAACTTGTTCCACTGCATTTTCTCCGCAGGCAATCAAAAACCCCTCTCTCTCGAATTCTTACACACAGAAAACTGAAAAGAGAGAGAGATTATAAGAATCATTGTCATTCATTCTAAATCAACCGCTTCTCCTCCCTCCTTTTTAACACGCACCCAAACAATTTCTCTTTCTCTTTCTTTTTTTCCTTTTGTTCCCTCCCTTACCCTGCCACCTCATCTCTCCTCACACGTAACCGTTTTTCTTCTTCTCCTTCTTCTTCTTCTTCTTTTTTTTCCTCTCTTTAATTTTCAGCCTCACGCCACTTTGGCTTCCATACTTTCTGTTACACTCCTTCCTTCTCCATTGCCTTCGGATTTCACTATTCACCGATCGCAACTTCCAATTCCATATGCCTCCTTAATTCCTTCTCCGTCTTCGCCAATCACGACTAATAACAACCATGCCTCCTCCTCCTCCTCCTCTTCCTGCCTCCACCGCCGCCGGATCCGATTCCGTTTCCCGGACCGCCGACCGCAACAACGACTGCTGCCGGCTGAGTCAGCGGGAGCATCCGCCGCCGCCGCCGCCGGTGGTGGTGGACGTGAAGATTAACGATTTGGTTGGGAATGGAATCTCCGGGATACTTCACAAGTGGGTCAATTACGGCAAAGGCTGGAGGTCTCGATGGTTCGTGCTTCAGGATGGCGTGCTTTCCTACTATAAGATTCACGGTCCCGATAGGATCATTGTCAATCATGAGACTGAGAAGAGGTCCAAGGTTATTGGCGAAGAATCCTTGCGAAGGATCTCTCGTAACCGGAATTCCTCTTCCTATCATCATCATCATCATCAGCACTCACACCAGCAACGAAAACCCTGTGGCGAAATCCATCTCAAGGTTCCTCTGTCCATTCTTACTTGTTTTTAATTTGTTGTTGTTTTCTTCACCGAGTATTCTTGTTTACTTTCGCTTGCAATTTGATTTCAGTTTCTCTTCGTATTTTTTTATATGACTACTGATACCAATAATTTGATTGTTCACGAAAGTAGATTTTCCCTATTTACAGTTCTAGAATATGGTATAAGTCCCGTCTAGAAATTTATTTCTTCATTCTTAAAGGATTTATGTATCATTGGGTTTTAAAATACTGATTCCTTAATGAATAGCATAGCATCAAATAGTTGTGGAAGAGGGGATCCTTTCAACTGATTGTCTCATGAATCGTATTTGTCACATTACCTACCTCTTTCTCTGTTTTTGACAGGATGAAAGTTTCTCTTGCAGGTTTCAACCATTCGTGAAAGCAAATCCGATGACAAGCGATTTTCCATTTTCACTGGAACAAAGAGACTTCACTTGAGGGCTGAGACACGTGAAGATCGAGTTGCATGGTTGGAGGCCCTGCAGGCAGTAAAAGATATGTTCCCCCGGATGTCTAACGTTGAGCTGATGGCTCCCTTAGACAATGGAAGCATTTCAACTGAGAAGCTTAGACATCGACTACTAGAAGAAGGTGTGAATGAGGCAGCCATTCAGGACAGTGAGCAAATAATGAGAAACGAGTTTGCAGCACTGCAAAGCCAACTTGTGCTGCTTAAGCAGAAGCAGTGGGTTCTGATCGACACATTACGACAATTAGAGGTAATGAAAACTAGAAAACTTCATGCCAATCAAACTGGGTGTTCTTGTTCGATTCCTACTGCTACACAGGATTGTGGTCATGCTTAATATTCTCTATTTCTCAGCAAAGAAGGAGGTTCATCTATTTCTTCTATTCAATTTAGGAAAGGGGGAGAGATCCTGACAGTTAATTGTATATAGGCGAGTATTTATGTAATTTCTCTAGATTATTTTTGGAGGGTCATCCAATTGTACCTTTACAACCGAAGCCATATTTTTTATGGCTTCTGTATATAATTAATTGGAAAGTATCTGTAACTGCAAAATATAAATAGTCAGTGTTCTGCCAATTTCCTGTCTACCCTATACAGATTATTTCAATGACTCCGTAAAATATAGCTTTGAATTGTATTAACAAATACTACAACTATGTCGAACCTAGTAGCAATAGCAGATTCCTGTCAGAAATTATATCTTTAATTGGAACGATCAACAAAGAAATTTGTATAAGCTAAATGAAACTCTGTCATCTGACTTGCCATATACTGATCCCGTGATCCGGTTGAATTCATAAATAGTGATAGACAAACCCTAAACCTGATTTTGATTATTCTTCATTGTTTTTATGGCCAATAATCGGTTACATTACTATTAGTAGGTCACAAGAGGGCTAATAATAATGTAGATTTTAGGTTATGCTTTTCAGATTCTTACAGCATATTTATTTTGTAAGAGTTTCATTTCTTAGTGAAATATATATAGCCTTCATTGTCATGGCAGACAGACTCAAAATTATCCTTTTAGATGTCTTGGGTGAACTTGTGAAGAGTAATTAATGATTGTTTCTTTATTATTCTCTTTATCTTCACAGTTAGATCTATCTAGTGCTGCCTTGATATTTCCCCTTAACCAAAGAGCTTTACTGAGAGAAGGACTAAATTCCTATTTTCTCTGTGTAAGATACTGTTATTTATACTGCATTATTGTAGACAGAAAAGGTTGATTTGGAGAATACAGTTGTCGACGAGAGCCAAAGAAAGTTGAATGATCAAGAGGAATCCTCTATATTAAGGCGGGAAAAGTTCAGTGGTAAGTTATTCTTTTTCTTACCACTACCTGTTTATTAGGCCAAAGTAATTCCATATGATTGATGGGAACTGTCAATGCCTTGAAGTATTTGGACGCAGTTTAGTCTGAATTCAGTTGTCTTTTTCCTTTTCTCCTCTGTTTCCAAATGGTTCAGACATTTCTGCATTAGTTCCAAAGTTAATCTAGATGGTTTGTTGGTTTTGGTAATGTTTTTTTCTTTATCCCTGGTGGGCAGACCTCCTCCCCTTTTCATTTGTTTCCAAATTGTTTATTTGAATATATCTTCTCTTCCCATCTTTTTTTTAATAACAGATATCCCCCAAAAGGTTCGAAGTGGCTTTTGCTCACAATACTTGCAATATAATTATAACTTCACTATACATTTTCAGTTTTGTGGGCTTTGGCTCATGATACTTACAATTGAAGTATAATCTAACTGTGCATTTTGAAATTTCGTTTTTTTTTTCTTTTTTTTTTTTCATTTCCCTTATTTTTTGAACCCAGAAGCAAGCGCAAGTGGATCTGAGGATGATAATGAGAGAAATGATGCTGCAGAAGAAGAAACAGATGACGAGGACAATGCCTTTTTTGACACCCGTGACTTTCTATCATCCGGGTCTCATAAAAGTAATGGGTCTGATTTTAGGGTATCATCCTTATCTTCAGGTGATGAAGGGGTGTATGCAGATGAGTCAGAGGATGATTTTGATCCTTTGAATAGTTCTGTTGCAATAAACCATCCTTATGTTAAGCGGCGTACAAAATTGCCTGATCCTATTGAAAAGGAGAAAGGTGTCAGTCTTTGGTCAATGATTAAAGATAATATTGGGAAGGATTTAACGAAAGTTTGTCTGCCTGTTTACTTTAATGAGCCTATATCCTCTCTGCAAAAATGTTTTGAAGAAATGGAGTACTCATATCTCCTGGATCGTGCATATGAATGGGGAAGAAAGGTATGTCCGGACAATAATTTGATATCATTCTTTAACTTTTAGCTATCAGTTGAACAAGTCCAGCTTGCAAAATATATATGTCATATTGATCTTCCATTTCTGTGTCAGCTAAGCTTGATCTCTTGAGTGCTTTATTATTTAATAATGTAATATTAATCCAAAATTTGAGCAACAGATTCATTTGGTAAGAGATCAATGCTGTCATAGTGTTCCCTCTCTACTAACTCCTTGGAGATATCATGCAGGGAAATAGCCTCTTAAGGATTCTTAATGTGGCTGCTTTTGCTGTATCTGGCTATGCTTCAACTGAAGGGAGAATTTGCAAACCATTTAATCCATTATTAGGGGAAACATATGAGGCCGACTTTCCAGATAAGGGCCTCCGATTTTTCTCTGAGAAGGTCTACACTAACCCTAGAATGATATCAGTAATGTAATATATATTTTTCATTTGTCCTTCATTTTTATCTGTCTGTATCATTTTCTGTTTGATACTTATAGAGGTAACATAGAGCAAGTGAAAAATGAAGAACTGCAATGTGGTTCTGTTTTTGTCAAATGTCAAATCTGTTAGAGAGTGTTATAAATGGCATTAAATTCAATACTTCATTTGTTGACTTTTATATGGGAACATAATCCCATTGGCCATTTGAAGTGGTGAAAATTGTAGATTCACCATATCTCTCATATGAACACAATCTAGTAGGCGTGTGAGGAGGAAGACAAATTGAAGCTTCATCAACTTTGCATTAAATCTCCTACATGCCACCCCTAGCCTATATTGCCAACCCCATATAGCATGCATTAATGTCACTTGACTTTGTGGCCAAATGCATCTAGTACCATTTGAGTTCATTTGGCCTATAAAAGGGACTTCTGTGCATGAATTGGAGAAGCATTTTGGTGCATCAATTTGGTGGTGTGTGAGGTAATTTATGGGAGTGAATTGTGTGTGAGTAGTTTTTTTATGAGACTATTTTGTATGTGAGTAGAGTGATATATCGGTAAGGTATTGTGAGAGAGATCTTTGGGTGTATTTGGGGTTTGGGATATCTGAGTGTGAAGTTACTTTTTTATTCTCCATTTCCTATTAGTGAGATATCATTTGCTGTCTTCGACTGTGGACGTAGGCTCAAGCCGAACAACGTTAACATTATTTGTCTACTATTTTATTATTTTGTCCCATTTATTTGTTCATTGGAACCATTATTTCCAACAGAGAGCTAGCTATGTACTGAGACTACGTGGGATATTGCTTTTGTCTAAATATCTGATTTTGGTATACATTGCCAATGTGATGGTGGATGCTTGTATAGTTTGGCATGGATAATGTTCTTGTTTTATAACTAGGACTCACATTAACTTTGGGTTTTTTTTGTCTTCTTTCTTTTGACTCACCTCTCACTTATTTCTCAAAACTGATTTGGTTGTGATAGGGATTTGAGCTGTGTTTCTATGATATGTTGGTACATAGATTTTCTTCTAGAGGACCTAATCAACATCATAGATTTTCATTTTTTTTTCCAAAGAGTGATGTGATTTTTCCTTTCAAAATTTGTGTTCTACATTTGAAATTACAAAAATTTTTGCTTCCTCTCAGGTCAGTCATCACCCAATGATAGTCGCCTGTCACTGTGAGGGTACAGGTTGGAAATTTTGGGGGGATAGCAACTTAAAGAGCAAATTTTGGGGCCGATCAATTCAGCTTGATCCTGTTGGTACTTTGACTTTGGAATTTGATGACGGGGAAGTTTTCCAGTGGAGTAAGGTATATTAAATCTGCTTCAACTGCTGTGAAGTCTTGGTTGACTTATAATGTGTGACATGAACTTGCCTTGTCAGGTTACAACATCAATATACAATCTCATATTGGGAAAGCTGTACTGTGAGCACTATGGTACAATGCGTATAGAGGGAAACCGAGAATTCTCATGTAAACTGAAGTTCAAAGAACAATCTATAATTGATCGGAATCCTCACCAGGTACAGGGTATTGTTCAAGACAGGAAAGGGAAGACAGTGGCAACTCTATTTGGCAAATGGGATGAAAGCATGCATTATGTCAATGGAGATTGCACCGGGAAGGGGAAAGGTTATGACTCTTTGTCAGATGCCCATCTACTATGGAAGCGGAGCAAGCCCCCCAAATTCCCCACTAGATATAACTTAACTCGCTTTGCCATCACATTAAATGAACTTACTCCTGGATTGAAGGTCTGCTTTGATGAGTTAACTGATACTATGATTAATGCTCCCAATCTATTTATTTTTATATTTTTTAATAAAATAACATATAAACTCATGAAATTTTTTTTGTGGCTGAAGCTTTCACTGTGATTTGTGCCATATATGCATGCTTGAACTGACCTAATTTATTGTAATATACAGGAAAAGTTGCCACCTACAGATTCCAGGTTGAGACCAGACCAAAGGTATCTGGAAAATGGGGAGTATGAGATGGCAAATTCAGAGAAGTTACGGCTAGAGCAGCGGCAACGCCAGGTACCCATTGTATTTCATGTTATTCTCTATGTCATAGTCTTGTTGGTTTTACTTGTAAACTAGCACACTAAATTTGGAGTATAGATTTTGGTGCTTCATCTTATTATATTAGAACACATGAAACCCGATGTCAATGTATATCCTTGTTGTAGACAAGAATCTTTATAGATGTAAGCTAGCACCCACTGTTCTAGATTTCAACCAACACTAATGCAAATGCATGTTCCCAATGTTTTTTCTCATGTGCCCTGATTTTTGAGATGGGACAAATTTGGCTGGCCAGCCTTCTGGACTGAGCAGGATTGGTCTATAGTCTATATGTTAGAACCCCAGAATAGGGTTAGAGGGAGAAGAACTCAAGGAGGAGAATCTCCATACTTGAGAGAAGATAGAAGTTGAGAATAGGATTAGGAATTCTGAATAATTCTGATTTGTGTCATAACTGTCATTACATTTCCTACAAGACATATATATAGACTTCTATAACTACCCTCTAATAACTACCACACACATAATAACTGCCATACATAAACATAACACATAATAATACTTCAGAACTTACAAACAAATACATATATTATTCCTAATAATAATATATAAAATACTAGTATCCTAACACTATACTTGGTAAATTGGGAAAATGTTGTGCAGTTTTTCTTTTTCTTTTTCTCTTCTCTTTTTTCTTTTGTTTTAGTGGATATAATTATTTATTTGGTACACTATCTTCAAACTCTTATTACTATATACAATGCCTATGAATAGTTAGTGAACATAACTTAGCATTATATACGGGATGCACTATTGCAGAGGCAAAAGATATCATTTGGCTCTAACGATACAACCATCCAATGCTCCTTGTCTTTCGTTTTTTTTTTTTGGTGAAGTAAAGAGTGGCAAAGCCCAATAAGAGAAAAGCTAAAAAAATTAATGTCATGGGACAGAGGAGTGTCCATAATGTCAGAAAAAGTCATAATCAATCTTGCTTTAGAAAGGTTCAATGTAGGTGATCAAACCAATGTTGTACATAGCACCCAGATTTACAAGATGATCAGCGTACGTTTCCTTCTCTCGACTTATGGCAAATTTTGAATTGCCATACTCATTTAAGAAACTCAATCACATGAAGAGAGCATGAAGATCAGCACAGTAACGATCAATAAGTAAGCCTTTTACCATTAATTTAAAGTAATTTCCAATGGCTTAAAAAAAACCCAAGTTTTCACTGATGGAAATGCCACCATTGTCAAAAAAAAAAAAAAACCTTTGATCCATCTACCATCAGTATCTCTTATTGAACCTCCGTGGCTAGTAGTACTAGAACTACTTTTGACAGTTGGAATTAAATTATACCCAGCTCAAGAGTTAGAGTTTGAAGTCACCTTCTTTCTTCTATTTCTTATCAAACCTCCGTGGCTAGTAGTATTAGAAGTTTAGAACTGATAAGTTAGCATAGAAGGTCTCGGCGGTATTTCATCAGAGAGGGTTTTGTTTCTCCAATCCTAAGAGTTTCCAATATGGCATTCCAGTGCAACCCCAGCCGCAACATCATCTTTTTTGGTTGGAGGTTCTTTCACACAGTGACACAAAGCAATTTTTTCTATATATCTAGCCATCAACGTTTTTTTCTTTTTCATGTTTGAAATGTTCACCCCTCATTTGGAAGGGTGCTAAAGGACGATTTGCCTTTTAACTTTTGTTGATTGTATGATCTCATTTGTAGCATAGCATTGTATGTCATCCTCATGATCATTAGGCGAATCAATTTTTGTGGATTCACACCTGGTTCAAGGTTGTTGAAGGCTTGGACGTTATAAACAAATATATAGAAATTGGATAATCATGTTCTTAGAGGACCACTTTATACAAAAATCAATGAGTGTAAGAATATAGTACTTATGGATTAGTTTCTAAAAGGATGAGATAGTTTCTGAAAAATTAAAATCTTATGATTATCACTCTTTTTGTTTCTTTATTTTCATTGAACTGAACATAAGATGCTTTTTATTTACAATTTTTTAACTTCTTAACTCTTACCTTAGCAAGTAACATACTCTAATTTCATCTTCACTTAATTTTTAGTTCCTCAGGGTTGTACCCATCTATTCATAGAATTTTACAACAAACATATTTCTTTTTGTTTAAACTAGGACTCGTTTTCATAAAATTATTAATATAAAATCATAAAAATGTATAATATCTTAAATAATCTTAGTATAACTGAAAACACGTAGAAACAAGTAATGGGCAGTGTAGGCATCATACTTAAAAGTACAGGAAAAACCTTCAGAGCTAGAAAGTTTCCTAGCCAGACCCGCCTAGGTAAAATTTGCCAGTATCTGTTTGGTCTGAATACTTTGCCCATCTATGTCTGCAAACAGTGCCTGCATGGAGGAAAATTGAAGTAACTAATTTGCTAGTAAAAATCATATCATACATATACTTATCAGTTGTATAATTTGACTGGATGTGACTATGACTCATCTGATATTGTTTGAATGGTTTTTAGGCTCGAAAGATGCAAGAAAGGGGTTGGAAGCCACGGTGGTTTGCCTTAGATAAAGCAAACGGAACATACCATTACTTGGGAGGGTATTGGGAGTCCAGGGAACGACGAAACTGGGACTCCTGCCCTGACATTTTTGGCCAAATCCCATCTGATCATCTTTCTGACTGAGTTTTAATCATAAGTCACCACTCATTTTAGTTTTTTATTTTCTTTTCTCTACATTTTTCTTTTCAATTGGTGGGTTATGAATGGATGTCGGTTCGCAGTTTATAATACCCCTTAGTATTCATGTATGCAAATCAGCTGGAAACACCAGCAACTAATTAATAATGTCAGTTATTCTTTTTTTTCCTTTCATTTCCATCCCCAAGCCCCTGCTCGTTTTCTTTTTTCACTTTAACAAGTTCTATCTCTTCTCTGGCATGCATTACACAAGTCAGGACTTATTAAGAGCCAAATTCCAGAGTCCCTATGCATTGTACTCAAAACAGAAGGCGTGGAATATGAAAACGAAACTATGCTGCTAGCTAGTGAATGAAAGGTCTTGTCTTGAGATAGTTTTCAAGAGAAAAATATATAGTGTTACAACTGTTGCAATGTTGTTATATCAAACCCAAAACATAAACCAGTTGGGTTGGGTCTAGTAGAAGAAATTAGTTTCTCACAATATGGTGAATTGAGATTTGTTGAGAGATGTGTCTACATTTAATTTAATTCCTAACATTCTCAGTTCCTCAAACAGTATGATTTCTCATAAAATTTACCTGTGAAAATTAAAACAATAAAAACCCAAAACATAAAATAACAATCCTGCTGATACAGAGGCTTCAGATGAGAGAGTCAACGTACTTGAGTGAGAAACAGGTACATGGGAATATGGGATTTCTGTTTGGGGGAAGAGAAAATGGGACCTTCAATCTCCATTTTAAGGCTATCCCAAGTTTCAAAGACTAGTTCTCCTTCAAAGCCCAAAGATTTTAGCCCCAGTTTCATTTCCATGATATTTTGCTTACCAAAATATTAAATATCTTACATTGGACTTGGACCCTTTCGAGTTATTGTAAGATTTTTTAAATGAAAATTGCTAGATTTTTTTTTGGTTTTCTTATTACATGTATCTTTTATAAAAGGTAATTATATTCAAAATACTGTTAAACATTAAATATAAAGATTCAAACCTAATATCATGTGAGATTAGTCTATCGCATTCAACACCCATTGACAAAATTGTTAAATTTTTATTACAGCAAGAAAGAGGCTACAATATTAAATACATGTAATTTAATGAATTAGTGAGAGTAATTTGGAGTAATTTAATGAGGGTAATTTAATCTTTTAATATCATTTTCTCTTCATTTAAGGTAAATTAATCATTTCCTTAGTCTGTGTGTATTTACCTTAAAAGCAGATATATTGACACAAAGGGAGTATTCTTTTTCATTTAATAGCAAACCAATGACCATGACGCATCAATTTATCATGATACAAAAAAGTCTTGATAAACAGCGATATAGTAGTATAGATATGAATTATGGGTGTCTAAACAGTCCAGCATGAAGTAGGGACATATCGATCAATTCACAGCTTTTTGTGGGGCAATACAATGATATACATTATCTTCTCTTTACTTCTAAATTATAATTTTAATTCTCTCACTTCATTTGAAATTTCGGTTATAAGAGTCATTGGCATACCTAAATGTTGGCAGGATGCGGTTAAGAACATGTACTTGAGCACATGCAATAATATACGAAAAATGAGGTCTTTAATTAATTAAATTCTTGAAATCAGGAACAAATATTTTTGGCACCACATCGATCTCCCTTCTAGAGCAAACAGATAGAAATAAAAATGGAAGAAAAACATAAGAACTTGACAGAGGCGAAAATTAAGCGAAAAAGACGACAAGTGCCGTATGTTATAATTCGATTGTTGTCTGAGAGACTGTGACCATACACAATACATATATATATACATAAAAAGGACAAGAGACACAATAAATATGATGTCTTTTGAGTTTGTCCATGCATGTTGAATTACCTGTTGAACAAGGAAGTATGTATAACCAGGTGTATTTGACTCTTTCCATTGAGTAGGAATTATCACAGTTCTGAAAACCGGATTCGACCGGTAGGTCCGAGTTGGATATAAAACCCTTGATACAAAACCAATCGAAAATCGGAAAAATCTCGTGATGGACAATTTTGAGGTTGAACCAGTTTAGAATTTTTTATTTTTTATTTTTGGATTAAAATGATGCTATTTTAAAATATTTTTTTTCTTATTAAGTTTAGACCCAAAATAATAAATTATTGGGTAGTTTTCACTTTAATATTTAATCTTTTATCCTTCTATAGTCCTCACTTTCTTGCTCAATCAAGTTTATATTTAAATAATTTGTTATATATTTTTAATATATTAAATTAAATATATTATTTTTCATTTATTTAATTATTAACGGTTGGACCCCGGTTGAACCATTGAACCTTGAACCGCTGCTTCGGCCGGTTCAATGACCGGTCCGGTTTTAATAACCTTGGTTAAAACAGTAATGAGATTATTTTACAATATTTCTATGAATATTACAATATTGTGTTTGGTTCAACTTTGATAATCATGGGAATATTTGAAATTTTTCCAAATATGCCCTTGACTTTTTATTCTCAAACAATAACTTATCAAATGCAAAAATACTTCAAAACAATTAATAAGAATACTTTGAAAAAATATTCTTTATTTTTACATCATTGATGATTTATCAAGAAAATACGATTTCAAAACATAATGTCATAATTCTTAAAATTAAAAAATAGTCTAAAAAATTATCGCTCAAAACATAACTATAATTGTCAAAATAAAACTTAATTAGTTAGGTTTGACATAGAGAATAAAATTAGATGAGAGATGGAAAGAGTTTGTAAAACAAAATTTAATTAGCTAAATTTAATGAGGGTAAATTAGTCATTTTAGGTGGACCAAATAATCGCATCTCATGGGATTAGACTAATCCCACCCTAGGGGGTGGGATTAAAAAAAAGTTATTTTAGGAAATTATGCTACTCCTAGGAATACAATGCTCCCGGGACTAATTTTTTAATCCCCATACCAAACGCAGGATTAGTCTATGCCAGAGTTCCTAATCCCGGGACTATTTTTCCAATCCGTGTACCAAACTCCCCCTTAATATATTAAATTACTCAAGTTCAGAAAATATAAATTATATTGAGGCATATTTCATGGATAATTTAAAGGAGTGCATTGGTGAAATTTCAAGTTTAATGTGTATGGTGCTTTTGAAATGATGTAATGAAATAAAATCGTATGAGTAAGAATATGTTTATACTGTTGAAAATTGCAAAACACAAATTGGAGTTTTAGGGTTTATATCGCCAACTTTGATCCTTCGTTTCGACACCATTTTGTGTTTGTAAGATAAAATTTGTTTATGGATTGTTTATCGTTACATTATGAACATTTAGCACATACAAATTTCTGGATTGATGCCTTTTTATGGTGAAACTCGAAAACCTCTAGAGTAGCGTTTTTCGGAAACTTTCAGACCACGATTCGACTTTGTTTGAGTTAGTTATGACAAAAGAGCATATGGGGTTTCATTTTCGGCACCTCTAGAATATTTGCCCTCAAGAAATTGTTGAAAACTAGCTCCCCATGTCCAGTTTCGAAAATGGCTAGGGTTTGAAAAATTAGGGTTCTTAGTTTTAGAGAGAGAGAGGGAGGGAGAGAGAAATAAACGAAAATGCCCAGTTTAGGACAAAAATGAAACTTATCCCATAGTTCGTGGACCAAAACTCAATTTTTCACTGAGTTACATGCTTATTCCGTTTATATTCTAACGGAAAAAAATTCAAGTACTTAACGTGGGTAACGTCAAAACACACAGGTACTCAAAGTGAGACGTTTTAAACCACACAACAGTGATGTGAAATCGAACCAAACCACAGTTACATTTTTTATAATGTTATTGAATAAGAAACATCTACATTTCATAAAAAGAACACTAATTTTATTTAAGGTATTATTAATTATTTGGACTCTATAGTTTCACTAGAACTATGATTTACTTACTATATTTTAATTGAATATGATATAGGGTAATATATTTTGAATTTTTTTTGTCGGCCATATATGGCAGGAAAATATAATTTAAAAATGAGAAACTATTAAAATATATGAACAATGTGCTTGGAAGTTATAGATAATGGTTTTGTTAATTTTCTAATAAAATTTATATTTTAAAAATATTTAATGTAACTTATAAACTTTAAATATATAATTTTTAACATTATTGTAATAGGCCCTGTTCATGGGTTGAGTTGGATTTAAGATGTGTTAGTTGACTCACCTTTTATTTCATGGGTTGAATTAGATTGAGTTGTCAGGTCAGCCAGTATTTTTAAATATATTTTTTATCTCTCATATATATATATATTTAAATTTGGTCCTTTTTAAATTTTTTACTTCAAATTGATCTCTCACAATTTATTTTTGAGGGACTAAATTAAAAAATAATAACCAAAATTAATTTCCTTTTTGGTGGCGTCATATATCCTACTAGAGGCTTTGCGTCCCCTAATGGGCACGCAAATATGTATGTAAAATATAAAATTATTTAAAAATAATTTGTTAAGAGAGAATATCACATGGTACCAAAGTGTCACTTTNTATTAAATTAAATATATTATTTTTCATTTATTTAATTATTAACAGTCCGACTTTGGTTGAACCTCGATTGGACCATTCAACCTTGAACCACTACTTCGAACAATTCAATGGCCGGTCCGATTTTAAAAACTTTGGAATTATCATAATTAAGCAGCTGCGATACAACATTTGTTATATGCTATAATGCTATTTATTTTCAAATTTATATTTGAATAAGTATCAAAACTAAGTTTTATTTTTAAATTTATAAATAATTTTATCTTCTTTTTTTTTTTTACAGAAAAATTTAGGTGAGGGGATGACGCCCTAGTCCAGGATCAGGGCAGACTTCCGACTCAAAGAATACTTACAGATAACCTACCAAATGAACCATCACCAAGAATCAAATATCGATTTAGATCTAAAGAAAATTTTAAATGAAGTATTGTTTATCGATATAATTATTTTTCAATTTTTTTTATTAATAATCACAAACTACCGGTTTTAAATCATTGCTCAAGTGATTCATTTTTTGTTGTCATAAATGGTAACATAGCCGGCCTATAATTTTAAAGTTTATCTACACTCAAAATTAGTACTGAACTTTTGACACTTGGTGAAAAGGAGATGAGGCAGCTGTTAGCACTTATAAGCATCTCTCAATGGCAAGTCATTAGTTATATTTTGATTTTGATTTTGATTATTCTTGATTGGTGTTGAGTGGACAGCAACCTATATAGTTTACAAGGATGAAGGAACACACAGTGATAGAGGTCAACTCTGTGTTGAGAGTTGAGACATACACACACCATGCATTAATGTGTTGTGCTGATTGTTCTTAGATTATCTATTACTATAGTGTGAATGTTTCTCCAATCTAACCTTATCTGAATCCACTGTTGTTGATTGTGATTATTGCACATTTGCACCCACATCTCCTAACACTTTCCCTCACCCCTCTCTCTTGTCACTGTATTTATATACATAACTGCAACTCAACTACTTTGACTGTTAGAAAGATTAGCTATATATACAGTATTTCAACTAGTGTTACGAAAATCAAACTGGATCGAACGGTAGGGTCGAAACTTGAAAGTGAAGGCAACTCAATTTGAACTATCGAATCCTTTTGAACTAACAATAATTGCTTTAAATTGGGACGAATTTTAAAAAATCGTTCAGGTCACAATTTAAAAAAAAACTTTTTAGTGAAAAAAATTCTAAATACAATGCAATTTTAATTTTCATATTATTCATCAATATTAATGTCATTAAGTAAGATTCATAATTATTATTTTTACCAAATTAAAGTTCGTAATCAAAATTCTCTAACTTTTAGCCCATAATTAGTATTAAAAAATAAAATAAAATTGGACCGGTTCAGCCAATTCACTGCTAATTTCTCAATTTTTTACGGATTCTTAAAGCAAGCATTTCTATAGGTGAATAATTGACCCGACTCATTGGCCGATTTTCAGTTCGATTTTAAAAACTATGATTACAAATTTACCATACAATATATATATTCGCCTCTAAAATTTTAGAAACTCCTGCAATGGACACTATTAACTTGTCTTACATATAGAGGTTTCAAAATATAGTATTTAAGACAATTCATAAATATTAGTGTTATAAGTAATTTTATGGTACTCTGTCTACAATTTGAAAATTATATTTGTATTTTTTAAGAAAACATAGACATATACCATAATATGAAATGGCCTAGGTTCACAAAAAGTCCAACACACAATGTCATTGTTTCTCTAAAAAAATTTAACATAATTATTAATTTAAAAAAAAAATTAAAAGGAATCCAAATTTAGGATTGATACCTAACATCAGCAATTAACCTGCCAAAACTAGTTTATGATCCACGTCAATCAGAGTACTATTAGTCTATACTAATTAACAAACATAAACAATTTTTTGGGATAATTTTAATTTTTTTTTCATGCATATTTGCATTATTTAACTCAGATCCTCAATAGGTAAAAAGTTTCTGAATTCTGAATAAATTTACAATTTAATTTGGTGTTTATTGGAAGTGTAGCAAGGTGCTCAAGGACATATGGTCAAAAGCGTATATAAATTAAATATATATAGATGTTAGTATATATCTTACGGGAAAACATCCAATCATATTAGCCAACTTAATAAAGAATATTAAACGTAATTTACCAACTTAGCTACTGGAAATTATTCAAATCTATATATGAACTGGACTCCAAGGAATAGAATCATTACTCATTATTAGTATCTTATTAATTAAACACAAATCCATCAGCAGCCACTACATATATATAATCTTATATATACTATTATTATATTATTATTTAGCTATAAATTATTAATTTATTTTCAATTTAGCCAATGAGACATTGGTGTGGAGATCGGGTCAAAATTATTAAGACAAATATTTATAGGTTTGGTCACAGATGTCAAATAAACCATAAATAATTAATGCCCCAATAGCCCTTTTTCTTTCTAGTGCCATAGACACTTGGTGATACCAAACTGAATAACCATATCCTTTGGAGCCTTCTTCTTATTATTATGTTAATATTATTATTTTGCTATATGTTAGTATTTCGTAATGGAACTTTTGTTAGGTCAAAAGTTCAGGAAATCAAATCATGCAAAATCTGGCTCTAATCCAGACTTTGACGTCAAGTTTTCATATCTATATATATATTATCTGTCTATATATATAATAAGAGCAAATCCCCTTTTTGGTCCCTCAATTGTTACTGAGTCGAGGATTTGGTCCCTCAATTGTACAATCCCGTTTACGTTTTGGTCCCTCAGGTCTGGTCCGTTAGTGATAGAGGTGTTAAGTGATGACGTGTCACCGTTATCTGCTTAGGTGGCCGTTAAATGCTTAGTTGGCATGCAAAATTAATATCCAACTCATTTCCACTTGACACCTCATTAAAACTACTCTCTTGCAATTTGGTCCCAAAACCCCTAAATCCCCTAAAACTTTTTTTAATCCTCTTCTTCATCTTTTTCATCTTCTTCATTCATTTTAGTCCCAAATCCTAAAAATAAAATTGTAAAGTATCCCAAAACCTTTCCAAACAGTCCAATTTAGTCCTTAAATGTATTAAAAACCCTATAGTTTAGTAGGATCAAAACAAAAGAAAAAATAAACAAGTGGAGGTTTTAATGGATTTCACCAAACAAAATTAAAAAATGCGCAAGGTCTTCTCCTTCTTCCTTCTTCTGGGTATCTTATAGTTCCTCCTTTCACCAATTTTCATTCATACATTCATCTTTTCACGCAAATCCAGATTCATCAACATCATCATCAAATCCAGATTCATCAACATCATCACCTTCTACCTGGACTCTAGCTCCCACCGCCGACGAACCCCCTACGACCAAATCTGAACGGAATCCACTGCGAAACGACAACCTCCACGGAACGCGTTCACCACTGAAATTAACATAGAATCGGTCCGATTCTGGAAACAGAGGACGGATTCGAAGGACCCAAATCGGCGAAATCGGCAAAATCGGCAGAGTTAGGGTGCGTGGGATTAGTCGGAGAGGGTAAGGGATTTGAAGGAGGAGAAGGTTGAGGAAGTTGTTGTGGTGTATTCAGATGATAAGGGCTTCAGATATCCAAGGCTATAGCAAGATCGTGATGTGAGTAGGAAGTTCTTCTTCCCATCGCGAGAACCAATTCGAGTCTTCCTCTCTCATTCTTCTCCCAATCCACACTCTATTAATTCCTCCATTGTTGAAGCTTCTCAAGGAAAGAGTATCACCTCATTCTTCTCCCAGATCTGGATTTTTTTTTTAAGTTGAGGGTGTCTTCAGCCTTTGATAAAATGATGATGATGATGATGAACGAATTTTTTTAAAAAATTTTTAGGATTTTTTTTTAATTTTTGGATGATGAACTGATGATGAATTGATGAATGATGATGATGATGATGATGATGAACTAATTTTTTTTTAATGACGAAGGATTTAGGGTTTGGGGTTTAAGGTTTTAGGGTTTTTAATACTTTTAAGGACTAAATTGGAATGTTTGGAAGAGTTTTTGGACACTTTACAATTTTAGGGATTTAGGGTTTTAGGGTTTAGGGTTTTAGGGTTTAGAGTTTAGGATTTTAGGATTTAGGGTTTAGAGTTTGGGGTTTAAGTTTTAGGGTTTTTAATACATTTAAGGACTAAATTGGAATGTTTGGAAGGATTTTGGGATACTTTACAATTTTATTTTTAGGATTTGGGACTAAAATGAATGAAGATGAAAAAGATGAATAAGAGGATTAAAAAATTTTTTTAGGGGATTTAGGGGTTTTGGGACCAAATTGCAAGAGAGTAGTTTTAATGAGGTGTCAAGTGAAAATGAGTTGGATATTAACGGACCAGACCTGAGGGACCAAAACGTAAACGGGATTGTACAATTGAGGGACTGAGTTGTAGTTTCCCACAATTGAGGGACCAAATCCTCGACTCAGTAACAATTGAGAGACAAAAAGGGGGTTTGCTCTAATATATTTGCACAATAAAATGCTTAAATAAAGCATCAACAAAATTAAAAAAATAGAATATAAATAACGAAGGTCGATCACCTTTTATATGTTTACTCTTTTTTTTTTTTGAAGTCTATAATGGAATATGCATGGTGTATTATTGTCTAGAATTTCCGCGGTGAGGTAATTACCTGAAAACTTCCATATATATGTGAACGATAAGTCTACGCAGAGTGACGTAGTGGGACAACGCAAGAGTCCAATAGCGAACAGTGGGTATGAAATGTGAATATAGAGAAAGTTTGATTAAACCACAAAGTCAAAAAGTTGCACACAAATTATGTTTAAATTGGATAACTTTTGATTTTAACAAAATATACGTCTCAAACAATACTGTTGGGTTGGGTCATCTCTGTCTCATGCATTAGTCTTGTGCAGTTCTACTCTTCTTTTCTGAGTCAATCCATCGCTTTATATCTTTGTCTTCTAATTAAGCGGAAACGTTGATCCATTCCACATAATTAAAGAACCACCGTAAACGTAAAAAGTGGCATATTCTGCTTCCACTCTTTCAAAATCGGACAACGTAACCACAGATTTTTAATTTCTTCAAAGAATTGTCCATACAATTATTAGACATGCATCTGCATGCCCATGCTTTTGTGTTCATGATTCTCACAATGCAACTTGCTACACATGCATGAGTCATGACACACATTTCCTATTTTTTACATTCAATTATACTTAGATCAATTTCTTTCGATCTTCCTTGTTAAGCTTTTTGTAATAAAAACATGAGATGTTAATTTTTCTAGAAAAAGCACCTATACACAAAAAATATTCACACATCATATGTATAAATACATATTTGCTAAATATAACAAAAGAGTATTACTTTTTTAGTCCAATGACACTTTTGGTCCCATAATTTTTGCTCAAGTCTCAATTTAGTCTCAACTTTTTTTGTTGCACTTTTGATTTCATATATTTTGCTTAGGTTATAAATTTAGTCTCGTATAACTTTTGGTCTTATATCTTTTGGTTAGGTTGCAGAATTAGTGTCATATATTTGTAAAAAATTCTATCGTCAGTCTCACATGACCCAAAGATATTGGACTAATTTTGCACCTGTTCCAAAAATATAAGACTAATTCTGCAACCTGATCAAGAGATATGAGACGAATTCTACAACCTGACCCAA
>QANZ01030015.1:167055-203576 GCA_003254925.1 Chamaecrista fasciculata | reverse complement strand
TATTTTCTTTATCATAAGCTTAATTTATATTTTCTCTCTTTTATGATTGGTCATGTAAAAATGTGTGTTTAATATTCTCTCTATTATGATTGGTTATGTATAAAATTTTTGCTACGTGTGAAATATTAATTAGAAAACTTTATAGCAAAGATATAAGGAACCTTACCTAAGTTTTGCTCATATTTAATTCATGAGAATAGTTCACTGTGTGCGATTACATAACGATAGTATAGAAAACTATGCAAGTTAGACAGCAGTGGGCATTTGGTCTAGTGGTATGATTCTCGCTTAGGGTGCGAGAGGTCCCGAGTTCAATTCTCGGAATGCCCCCATTTTCATTATTTTCTCTGTGTTCCAATTTTATGACCATCCCTCCCAGACTTCACTATACTTAACTCACAACAATTAATGGCTTCAACATGAGAAGAACTCAGTTGTTTATACTTTATGCTCTTTTTTTTTGGGGGGACTGAATCAGCGAACAGTTCTGATGGATTTTTCTGATGAATGTGGAATACAAACTCCACTATTGGCAAAGGTTGGACTGAGACATTACAGGGTATGCTGATGAATTTTTCTGTGCTTCCTTCTAATACTGTTTGGTTTTGATTAAATCATAAACAAAACCAAAATTATTTCCACCATTTCCATGAATGAAACCAAGCTGAGACCGTGTCAGTCAGCAATTTAATTTTTAAATGGCAATTAAAAAATTGAAACGAATTGGTCAGCGATAGAGAATTGGTGTACCGTGTACTGTATGTATGCAATCTGTCTTTGCTTTGTTTATTAAATTTCATTTTCAACTCTTGATAAAAGCACTAGAGAGGAAAGAAAGTATCAGAACGACGGAACCAAGAAAACCCTATTGATTTGAGATGGAGAACCAGGATCTACCGGCTGATGCTAATCAATCCAAACTTAGTGAAAATGCTAAACGACAATTTCTTGAGAGAGTTGAAAGAGTGGCAAAGCAGTCACCCTTGTTATTTGGGATATGATTTTGCTAATTTTCATCCATGTTATTTGTTTCATAAAAGCTTCATGAAAGGGTCAACCCATTTCGAGTCCCCACTTGGTGGGAGTACTAGGGAAGGAATATACTAACAGCCTTACCCTATTTTCTTGCAGAGAGGCAAGTTTGAACTCACGACCTCAGAACCCACGGCAAGCAATGCTTACCGCTGAGCCAAGCCGTCCCTTCTCATAAAAGCTTCATCAATCTCCCAAAAATTCGTCAACAATTCTCAAGCATCAACTTCGCCTATCAGACGTCATACTCAGGGCCAAGGTTGGTTGCATAATCCGCTCACCAATTTGCTATTGAATCTAAAGTGGAAAAACATCGATAGAAAATAATTGCCAAAGGTACTCTGTATCCTTGTCTCTCATATTTTTACTGATGTCACAATGAAATTACAGCCAATGTATAAAATTGGAACGTATTGGGGGCGGTAGATTTGGAACTGTTCATCTTGCCCGCCGTAGGTATTTTGAAGTTTCATTCTTTTGTTTCTATGTTTACATATGCATCTCTTTCCCTACATTTTTTTGCACTGAAACAGTTTTTTTTTTTCTATTAATCCCTGAATTCTCAGAGATACAAGACAACTTTGTGCAGCAAAGGAAACTTTTGATATTGGTGATCCAAAATGTGTGAAATCCCTGTTCCAGGTTCATTTTGTAGTCCCAACATATTACAGTTTGATAATTTCTCTAACATACCTTCTTCCTGCTATATATATTGTATTTCTGTGTTTGTTTGCTTTGGCAAAGGACGCAGTTAAGTCATTTGTCAATTGTAAATGTTGATTCATAGTTAAATGGTGGAAATTAAATTTCTTTAATCATCAGATCAGACTATAGTTTGAGGAGGAACAGTACCTTTTTTTTCCTGAAATTTGTATCAGTAATTTCTTAATAAAAAGAAAATATCTTCAGTCTAATTTTTCTTGTATTCAGGAAATCCAAGTTCTAAGAGGGCTGAAACATCCAAACATTGTAGAGTACTATGACAGTGAAATAGTGAGTACTCTCTTGATTTAGGATATGTAAATGTGAATCATTTGTTCCTTGAGCAGTCATGAATAAATCCTGCTATATAAATTGGTTTATGTGTATTTGTAGGTCGGACAGCAAATTTTTATATATATGGAATATGTCCAACCAGGTTCACTGAAGAACTTCTGTGCATCAGCAGATGATTTAGATGAACGTTTAGTTCAAAAGTTCACAAGGCAAATGCTCTGTGGGTTGGCTTACTTGCATAGCCAAAGAGTAGTTCATAGGTAAAATTCGTCACATACATGATTTGCTCATCACAGCTAACATGAGTTCCGGACAATATGAAGATTGAATTCTACAGTTGATAGTTAACTTAAGTGTTATATATTATCTTCCATGAAATCATTGTTTGGTAAATATAAACAGAGAAATTAAAGGGAAAGTAGAGATTTTTTTTTCTTTAATTTTGTTACGAGGAGAGAGTAGTATTATGCTTTTAAATAATTTCCCCGAATCTTCTTTCTCTCAGTTGATGGAAAATGCTAATTCTGTGTGTACTGTGTGTGTGTGTGTGTGTGTGTTTTTTTTTATTATCTGTTAACCGGCTTATTTCTATCTTTTCCTTCGTATCTTTATATAGAGACATCAAGGCAGATAATGTACTCGTTCATAAAGACCACATTGTGAAGCTTGCTGACTTTGGTTTGTCCAAAACTGTGAGTACATGAATTGATATATTGGTATATCTTACCTCTAATACACTGATTCATTACTTGCATATGACATTAAAAGTAAAAAAAAAAATCCCAGAAAGAATATGTATCAGCACAATCTAGTTGGTGGATTATATTGTGGCCATTTTAATACACTTATAATGAAGAAGCATATCTTTGTGCTTTGTGGGTTGAACCGTTGAACAGCTAGAGTTATCTGTAGGGAACCACTCTATGATGGGACATCCATTCTGGACAGCTCCAGAGGTATGTATATATATAGTACTATACTCTTCATTATGTTCTCATCAAGTAATAATACACATACATACATACTCTTGTTTCTTATCAAACGGATTCTTAAAAATGAAGAATATAACAGCTCGATCGAAGCTTTCGCTGCTGATATATGGAGTTTGGGTTGTACAGTCATTGAAATGTTCTCTGGGAAACGTCCTTGGCATGGTTTTGAATCTGTAAGTGCCTTAGACTTTTATGTTCCGATTCAACAATAAGTCAATAATTTAATAGATGATCTAGTATCACTAACTAACCAAAATGATGTATGTGCATAATTCATTATGTAGCTGCTTAGTTATAAAACCTGTTGCATTTGACAATATAATATATGCAGGCGAATGTGGTGTGTAGGGGTTTGTCATAAAAATGAAAAACCACCAATACCCGAAACAGTGTCAGCAGAGGGCAAAGAATTTCTCCTTCTCTGCTTTACAAGAAATCCAGTCAACCGTCCATCTGCAGAACGCTTATTACAACATTCATTCCTCAGAGATATTATTGACGAATAAGAAGGGATTATAATTATAGGATTTTTTATATAATAGCCCCATTAATGTTAATTAATGTTCTGAATTGATCCTTTAAAATTGGCCAAATGCTAACATTGGTCTTAAATGTATTCCCCTAAATTCTTTTTGGTCTTAAATATTTCAAAAGTTTCATATTAGTCCTAAAATGATTTCATTTAATTTCATTTTGGTCCCAAATTATTAAATGCGGTCATAAGTCTCCTATTTCAAATTCGAATGTGACGAGTCCAAAACTAAGTGTCACTTTTGACGAGTACTTTCTCTATCTAGTTGGAGCTGTTAACAAACAAGGTCAAATCAAATTTGTAAAGTGGGTCTTTCGTTTCATGGTCAAACAAGTAGAGTTGGTTATATCTTCCTCTCGTTTCAAGTTCAAATGCTATAATCTTGAAACTACAAGTTACTTTAGATGATTTTTTTTATCCAATTAGGACCCTCAACAAATGAGGTCATTTATGAATCCGGTTAAACCTTATTTGCTAAAGGTCTCAATTGAGCAGAAAAATACTCATTAATAATAATCCGTAGTTTCAAACTTATCGCATTCAAACTTAAAATAAGAAATATATGATCAAATTCACTTATTTAATCGTGAAATGAGCAACCTACTTGATTTTAGAACTCGATTTGACCTCATTTGATGAAGATTCTATTTAAATAGAGAAATTACTTGTCAAAAGCAATCTGTAACACTCGACTCATCTCATTTGAACTTGAAATGGGAGATATATGACTATTTGTCTTATAGTTTGTAAATATATAGGACCAAAGTGAACAACTATGGGAACATGTAAGATCAATTGGAATATTTTAAAAGATAAAGAACTAAAATGAACTTTATAGCAAAGATATATAACCAGCCCAACAATTAAAAAAATGTAATTGTTCAATATTAAAACTTTCTTTCTAAATCCGATGAGAGTCGAGTTCTCTCTCAAACCCCTTTTCATAAGGGACCACCTCTCTCTTTCATGAGAGATTTCACCCTATTTCATATTAGGGTTATTGACGGCGCCTCCCAGCTTTGGCCTTCTGTGGTGGTGCTCTTTTTTGTGTGTCTTCTGCGGCGGTGGTTTTTAAGTTTAGGTAGTTTTCGGCGGTTGTCCTTCCCAAATTTGGGTGCTCTCTGCTTGTGTCCGTGTGTTTTTTGCCGCAGGTTTTATGGCGGCGACGTTCTGAATTTGGGATCCCACGGCGTCGATCTGGTATGAGTTTTTTTTGTTTCCAGTTCTTTAGATAGTTGTAGCTTTAGTTGGATCCCTAGATCCGTTAACTTAGCAGCTGATTGTCTTGTCAATTTATCTAACACGAAGATGGGTCCTCTTGGATGGGTTGCAAACCCCCACTTTCGTCAGTTGATGTTTTCTCTAGTGTTGTTGTTGATGTTAGGGAGGAATTGGATTATTTTGCTGTGTTTTTGTTTGTACTGTACTTAACTTTGTCTTGCTTTTGAATGAATTATGTTTGAGGAAAAAAAAAAAACTTTCCTTCTATTTTTATCAGTTTCAGAAAATAAAATTTGTAAACAGCCCTTCTTATTTATATTAGAGAAGATAAATATGAGATAAGTAAAAACATATAAAAGGTAATTATAGTAATTAATAAATCTGAATCATGATTACTCTTTAAATAATAATTTGTTACTTTAAAAGAAAATTTTAAAATTTTACGCTGCCATTGAAACAAAATATATTATAATGTCTTTTTACTACCATTTAAAGAATTATATCATTTTAAATAATCGAACCAAATATTTTATGTCTCTTAAACAAATGATAGACGAGAAAATCAAACAATTAAGCCTAAGTTCAGCTTTTCGATTGGCCATCTGAGAGAATGCCAAACAAGGCAACGAATAGCTTGCCTTAAAACAGTCAGATAATTAAAATTATTTGAAATAAATAAAGCATTATCTGACAGTTTGGCCGAGTGGTCTAAGGCGCCAGATTTAGGCTCTGGTCCGAAAGGGCGTGGGTTCAAATCCCACAGCTGTCATTTTGTTTTCTTTTTTCCTTCATAATTATATGAGTTAATGTGAGTGCAAAAATAAAATATCTGAGAGTTCATACAATCATACTCTTCTAAAAACAGAGAGCTTAAACTCTTCAAATCATTACTCTTTTGAATATTATTATTTATTCTAGTTACTTCATTCTTTATAAAGTGCTTTGGTATTCAAGCTGGTTTTCATTTGTGGCAAGACATGAGCGACAAGCTTTATTTCTGCAATAATAGTAGCTCCCTGATCTGTATCTTCAAAATATTATCAAGATCAAATGATCAAATATCCCAATGAATAAGTTTCTTTTGTCTTTCTTTTCCACCAAGCGAGGTTACATGCTGCAATAATCAAATAAAAAAACCCTTTACATCCATACCAGTGTTCATACTTCTTAGATGGTATTTTACTATTTCTTAGATCATAATTCAATGTTTCAGCTTATCTATATAGTTACAGACTTATAGCACATTGTCCTAAAGTGTCCCTGTGCCGATGAGTATATTAAAAATGGACGACTTACAAGAATGACATAAACCAATATCAACAATTTCATTGCTAAAAAGAATTAACTAATCAATTTGACATGAAACAAGAACTGACATAAAATGGTTAATACAGGAAAACTCATGATATCAGACAATATCTAACACATATCCTCAAATTGTATTAGACAGTATCTAATACTACATTTAAAATTGCATTGGAAAACAAAGAAACACTATCATGTGATCAGACTATATCTTGCATCCATTTCAATATCCAACTGGATCACAGTGAAGAAATTCTTGCACAGTTGAAGGAAACTCCAAGCCTCCAAAACCACCATCAACACCATCAGAGATAAAAGCAGCTTTTCCCAAAAGCAAATGTGCCAATCTAAAGGGCTCCTTCTTCTCCTCTCTAAAGTGCTTAATCCACCCATCTAGCCTCTTCATTTCCTTCTTACACTTTGGTCCCTTCACTCCCACGATTCTCGAGTGAAACCCACCTTCACAATGGCAAGAATTACAATCATCATCATCATCATCATCAAGATCGACATTGTCGTCTTTATTTGGCAACCCCAATAGCCGAATCAACCGTTCTATGTCGTCAATTTCGTCATCTTCAGCTTCAGTTTCGAATCCATGGCGATTCGAAGGGGTTGATGGAGGTGGGTCTTGATGGGTCAATGGGAAATCTTGGGAAATAGAAAGAAAAGCTGAAGGAGGTTCGCTATTTAATGATGGGTCAGAAGAATTCGCGATGGGGCAATCGAGGTGGAGAATTAATGGGGAACTGAGTGACCCCATTGATGAAAATTTTCCTTCTTGGGTTTCTGATTCTGACGGCGGCGGCGGCGGGTGTTCTAGTTTGAGTCTCTTCTCGACCTGAAAATGAAGGGAGAAATAGAGTGAGTTTTAAGAGGAAGAAAAAAAATGGTGTGTTGGGGTTTAAGAGATTGGCGAACCTGTCTCAGAGAAGAGAAGAAATTGGAATGCAGAGACGGTGGTGGCGGTGGCGGTGGCGGTGGCGGCGATGGCGGTGGTTGCATTTTGTAATCCCTCTGTTTTGTTCATAGCTTCACCCACTACAAATAGTCAAATACACATATGGAGAAGTCGAACATCCCATTTTCATTGGAACTTGCGCAAATTGCCCTTTATTTTTCGTTCTATTAAACATTTAGTCCCTAGAGTTTCACTAAAATTACAAGTTTCAAATAGTTTTTAGAGGAAAAAGTATATATTTTGTTTCTAAACTTTAGATCAATTTTTAATTTTATCTCTAAAATTTTATATTTTGATTAATTTTATCATCTTCTATAATTTTAGACAAATATAAATAACATATTCTACGGGACTACTAACATATAATATAAAATTGCTAGTAAAAATAATTCAAACCTTAATTTGGATTAAAATATATAATAAAATTTATCGTTAATTTATTAAAAAAAATTAATCAAATAATAAAATCAACTAAAATGCAAAACTTTTTTCATAACATTAACAATAAAAAAATATTAAAAAAATAAAAATTCATGTAAAATTTAAGGACAAAAAGAAAGGCATTTTTACCTTTATAATTTTATCCGATTGTTATAACAATGTTAATCTATTGATGACCTGGTAATAAATAAATGTTATTTAGATAATAAAAATAATGAAAATGCTACATATAACATAATAAAATAGACCCATAGAAAAACATAATAAAATAGCTTAATCATAAAGAGAATATTAGCAAAATATATAGGCTAAAATCTCAAATTAGTCACTTATATATCAAGTGAATTTCAAATTGGTCCCTTATATTTCTTTTGTCTCAGATTGATCCGACATGTTTCTATACTTTCTCAAATTAATCCAAAAAATATTGAATATGAACATATTTATCTCGTTTCAAGTTTAAATGCAATAAATCTAGAGTTACAGTTTTTTTGATGAGTACTTTACAATCGTGAACAAATGAGATAAAATCGAGTATCAAAAGTGAATAACTCGTTTCATAGTTAAATAAACAAAGTTGGTCATTTCTCTCTAGTTTAAATTCAAAATGCGAAGAGTTTGAAACTATGTGTTAACTCTTGCAGATGATATCGTTAGCAAATAAAGTCAAATCGCATCTCAAAAGAAAATTTGGGACCAATTTGAGAAATTATGAAATCAAGTAAAACCAATCTGAAACAAATAAAACATAAGAGATCGATTTGAAATCCACCTCATAGTGTCATACATAAGGGACCAATTTGGGGTTTTGGCAAAATATATGAAAACCCAATTAATTGAATGAAAATTGTAAGGGTCTGTACATCTAGTTTGTGCGTCTTTTCTCTTCTCTTCATCAACAAATTGTGTAGCCACTTGGAATCAATGAGCGACTCCTCTTCAAAACAATGGGTGTTTTTCCTTCTCTTTTTCAATCAACAAAACTTGGCAAATTACAACTCCCCTTCTGAGGTTAGAAATTAAAGAGATATTGAAGAGATAGATGTATATATGAATAGAAATTAAAGAGATAGATGTATATATGAATAAGACGATCTAAGGTGAATGGAATATGAATAACAGCGAGAGCGGTGTGGATAAAATATAGGGTTAGTTGATACTATGTTAAATGAAGGAGTGGAGTTTATTTGCCTATAATTTTCACAGAGATGACATGAAACTTTATTAACCCATTTTTTTTTTAATCTTTTGCTCACATGCACTGAACTAGAATCATTACCATTTGATATCTCTAGTTAGTTAAAAGGAAATGTTACTCACCTTGATAAAATCTGAAACTCGCTATACAATGCAAGTTCAACAATCACCTGTAATGTGCATGTCTGCATGAGAAGGAGAACTAAGTATGTAATTTTCAGTTTAATTGAACATATGTAAAAGGAGGAATACCAAGTGCACATCCGATCCAAAGCAAGAAAAGTCACAGCCTCACAGGGAGCAATTCCAGAATAACTTGTGAAACCTCATGTGAGCCTTGAATTATTTGCTATACATCAGCATATTAGTGAGCAAAAATTAACAGAATTATGACAAAAAATAGTAGGGATCATTATGAAAGTATATGGACTAATTTTAAAAAAATTAAACAACAGAAACCAAATTCAATCGAATGAAATAGATACCTTCAATTCATATTTCATACATATCGTTCACATTTTCAGTAGAGGCAAATTTCAATACAAACATCCCACCAAATACCTCTCCTAAAAAAAATTCACAAGCATTTCTCATTCATTTAGGCACATTTTTCAGTTTAGGCCCATAATTTACAACATTTAATTTCTTGTTTACTTTCCGGGGACGAAGTTTGTAGCATAAGCCCAAGCATTGTTGTTAACTGGGTCAACAATATGATCTGCCAAATTCTCCAATGGGCCTTTTCCAGTCACTATTGCTTGAACAAAGAATCCAAACATTGAGAACATAGCCAATCTTCCATTCTTGATCTCCTTCACCTTCAATTCAGCAAAAGCCTCTGGGTCATCAGCCAAGCCCAATGGGTCAAAGCTTCCACCCGGGTATAATGGGTCGGTCACCTCGCCGAGAGGCCCGCCGGCAATACGGTAACCCTCCACGGCACCCATCAAAATCACTTGGCAAGCCCATATGGCAAGGATGCTTTGGGCATGGACCAGGCTTGGGTTACCCAAGTAGTCAAGCCCACCCTCGCTGAAGATTTGGGCTCCGGCCTTGAACCACACGGCCTCACCGAATTTGACTCCGTTGCGGGCCAAGAGCTCAGGGAAGACACAGCCCAATGCTCCAAGCATGGCCCATCTAGAGTGGATGACTTCGAGCTCACGGTTTTTGGCAAAAGTCTCTGGGTCAGCAGAAAGCCCAGCAGTGTCCCAACCATAGTCACCTGGGAACTCACCATTCAAGTATGATGGGGCCTCACCTGAAAATGGGCCCAAATACTTCACACGGTCTGGGCCATACCATGGGCTTCCTGAGGAAACGGGCTTGGGCTTGGTGACTGTTTTTCTCATGGTGATCCGTCCATTGCCAAGTTCAGGAGTGGAGGGTGAAAGTTTCACTGCTTGACCAGCAAATGAAGGAGAAGAGAGAGCCATTGTTGAAGCAGCCATTGTAGAATTTTAATTATAGTTCTAAAAAAGAAACAAGAATTCAATGAGAAAGTTTGAAGATTGATGGGAAATTAATGCTGTTGATGCATTACGTTGGGCCTTGATGGGCTTTATATATGACTAAAAGAGGGGTAAAGAGGTCCTTATCTCATAATATCCTTTACAAAATCTCTTTGAAGGTCTTGATTTTCCTTCTCTTTTCCACTTATCATATCAAGATTGTTTTCTGATTTTCTCCCACAAAGAGATCAAATATCTAGTGGAATACAAAAAGAACTTTTTCCATCCAATAAGAAGTTGCCATATGTCCATCTAGATAGCACTATCTCTGCAAAAACAGAGAAGGTTGAATTTGCAAAGTAAATATACCAAGTTTTACAGCCTACGCATTAAACGCTGGCTTGTCTTGTGGGTACAATACAAAAGTGAACTTGTGGATGAGAATGCTTTGCACAAATTGAAGTAAAATTGGCAAAGTTAAAACAATGCATATAAAGTGTGTAAGAGGATTCAAGTAAACATTAAGCAATTTCAAATTCTATTGGTAAGCCTTGATCATTTTATGATAATGAATTTAATCAAGTTGATTCCAACTGATGATATGCCCATCTAAAATTTAATATTTAACACTAATAAAATTTTGTACAATTGACAAATAGAATAGTTCTTTATGTATGATATTCTACTAAAAGATTGTATCTTGTACTTACCGAAAATCCTTAGTAATTAACCATATCTCATGTTGGTGAAATTAGACTTAATGCTAATTACTTAATTTTTTATATGATTTTTTTAAAGATATCTGATATTTAAATAATTTAGTATTGAACAAAAGTAAAGAACCTATGGTGCAATTACATTACACACTCTACCGTTCGATCTTGGATGAGGATTTTAAGAACGGCTATTTTGCCCACTGCCACGTTGTTCTGGCCAAGATATTGGCTATCATTTGTTTACATTAAAAAAAATTGTTAAAATTTACAATCTTTTTTGTGTAAAAAACTTCTAGATTACAAAAAATGATAAAAATAATCTTATGTAAACAGATTTTTTGTTAAAATGCCAATGTTACCCCAATTGATAAAGAGTTGACTCATAACTCATAAGATCATGAGTTCGATTTCCACCGTCCATGTGAGGGTTATATTAATAAGCGATTGGTAAGTAGTAAGTACCTCTTAAGCACTTATAGAGCCCGAAAATCTGTCTTGGCCTTGGTGAGTTTCGGGACTTAATTCACCTAAACTTTCATACACCAATTGGGGGACTTTTTGTTAAAATCTTCACTAAATAATTAATGTGAAATACAATAACCATAAAAATTGTAATATTTTGGTAATGAAAAGTTTAATAAATGTGATTTTTTTTTTTTGCACGAAACTAGAAATTTAAACATTTTCATTGCTTTTGATAATTTTTTAAGAAAAACTAATTTCTTAAATTNTTTTTTTTATAATTTTCATTAAAAAAAATATTATTATAAATTTGTGGGTAGTGAATAAAAAAACTTACACATAAAAAATGTTAAAAAACATAGACTTTATATATATAAATATAAATCAATTAAAATATATTCTATAAAATATGTAAATGTAATACATATATGTAATTATGTAAATTTTAAAATCAAAATATCTTATTTATAAAGAACTAATAGTATAAATACATAAGAAAACATACAAAATTTATATAAAAATATATAAATATTTATAAAAAAATAAATTAAAAAATAAAAAAAATTATATGCGGGCTCGCGGGTTGGGTTGGGTTGAAAAACTCCAAACCCGCAACCCAACCCGCAAGTATGCGGGTTGAGAATTTTGAACCCAAACCAACCCGCGAACCCGAACCAACCCAACCCATAGCTGCGGGTTGGGTTGGTTTCTACGGGCTCGCGGGTTGGCGGGTTGGTTTGCTCACCCCTACCATCAATTAAGATTTTGGTCATAATTCACAATTTCGTTTTGGACTTCTTCCTCTCGTTTTTGCTATATTAAAAAGTTCGTCCACTACCTCAAAAATTGAATTACAGTTTTTCTATTATCACATACACGGAATTGGATCAGCTAAATTATGGGATGGCTGAAGTATGTGAAGTATGAGTAAAAATAGGAGAGAGAAAAAGAGAGAGAAAGATGAAAAGAGACATGAAGGTGAGAAAGTTAAATCCTCACCATCCATTCATCATACTTTACATAATTTAAGAGATTCATAATTTAGCAGATCCACTCCCCACATACACATTACACAGACACACTGCACTTTGTCTGATAGAATTGCAGCCTTCCAAAAATCATGTGGTTCTCAAACGTCAGAGACTCTGTCTTATGTCTGCCTCATAAATATCTTCCACATTATCAAACACTCAACATATAATTAACTCCATCCTTCGTACTCACTAAATAATAAATTTACTACTAATCTTCTATCATTATTTTTAATGTATTCTAAACATTTCAAATCTACTTTATCATCAGTATAAAATCTAATGTTATTATATATTATATTCAATTTTTTTAAAGGAATACACAGTTGAATTGAAAATATGTTATAGCCATTTTATTTTTTACTTTATGTGTTAAACTAATAATAAAATCATAGAGAAGACTTGAAACTACACGTGGCTTAGTCCCATTGGCTAGCACTCTCACCCTATAGTGGATGAGAAAATGCCACGTGTCCTGAGAAATACAACACTGAAATCTTGAAGAACCAATGAGAATGAAGAAATAGATGCTCTCAAGATAACAAAGCCCACCACTTCATCCTCTATAAAAGCCCATTCAGCCACCCCATTTCTTTCATCAATCTTACACATCATAACGCAAAGCCCACAGCCACATTCTTCAATCTCACACCACAATGGCTGCCTCTACTATGGCTCTCTCCTCCCCATCTTTCGCCGGCAAGGCCGTGAAGCTCTCCCCGGCCGCCACCGAGACCGGTAGAATCTCCATGAGAAAAACAGTCACCAAGCCCAAGCCCGTTTCCTCAGGAAGCCCATGGTACGGCCCAGACCGTGTTAAGTACTTGGGCCCATTCTCCGGCGAGGCCCCGTCCTACTTGACCGGAGAATTCCCCGGTGACTACGGCTGGGACACTGCCGGGCTTTCCGCTGACCCAGAAACCTTTGCCAAGAACCGTGAGCTTGAAGTAATCCACTCTAGATGGGCCATGCTTGGGGCTTTGGGCTGTGTCTTCCCAGAGCTCTTGGCCCGTAACGGAGTCAAATTCGGTGAGGCCGTTTGGTTCAAGGCCGGAGCCCAAATCTTCAGCGAGGGTGGGCTTGACTACTTGGGTAACCCAAGCCTAGTCCATGCCCAAAGCATCCTTGCCATCTGGGCCGTTCAAGTTATCTTGATGGGTGCCGTTGAGGGTTACCGTATTGCCGGCGGGCCTCTCGGCGAGGTGACCGACCCGTTGTACCCAGGTGGAAGCTTTGACCCATTGGGCTTGGCTGATGACCCAGAGGCTTTTGCTGAGCTGAAGGTGAAGGAAATCAAGAATGGAAGATTGGCTATGTTCTCAATGTTTGGGTTTTTTGTTCAGGCTATTGTGACTGGAAAAGGCCCATTGGAGAACCTTGCAGATCACCTTGCTGACCCAGTCAACAACAATGCTTGGGCTTATGCTACCAACTTTGTTCCTGGAAAGTAAGCTTAGATAAATGGGATGGGCTTTTTTTGGGCTTTTGGGTTGTTTGTGGGATGGTGAGTGATGTAAATTTGTTGGAGAACTAATGATGAAGGGCGTGATTTGAATTTCATGTAATGACCGCTCAATCAATCTGTGTTGAGATTTATTTAACTATTTTCATTTGTTCAATTTCTTGTTAGTTTTTTTAGTTATCTTTGCCTGCCTTGGTAAAATTTGATTGTGAGGGAGCTGAAAAGATGAATTGTGATGAAATTATTTTATCAGTTTTTTTTTTAAAAATTTTGCAATTAGACATGTATTTAACAAACACAACAATATCTGTAACAAAATACGAAGAAAAGATTTTACCAAAAAAAAATACGAAGAAAAGATGTTTAGGCAAAATTTATAATATTGAAAATGACTTAGTTAAAAATAAGAATCTGCGAGAAAAAAAAAAAGATATTTTTTTTTTTAAAATTGAGAAGAAAAAAAACAATAATATTGAAAATGAGTTAGTCAAAATTAAGAATCTGAGAGAAAAATGACAATTAGGATTAGGAAGGTGAAAAGATGAAATTGTGAAGAAGGAGAATGACAAATAATTAGTATTTGACATAAAAAAAAATTATAATATACTGAGATATTTTAATAAAAAATAGATTAGTTTTCATAATTACAAAAATATGATAGTTTCTTTTCCTTGAAACTTGAAATATTAATTAATCATAAACGTGAAATTAGATGTTACAATAAGGCAGCAAGTTACTTCAATAATAATACTTCATAAGATGAAAAGTGAAAACTCTATCATACTACATTTTTGAAACCAAAACCAAAAACATATGATTGCCCACCATGTGTTGCTAAAATTCTAGATATTTATTTTTAGGTCCTTTTATTATTTGCAATTTTAATCATATAAATTTTTCAAAAATTTCACTCTTTGATAACAACAATTAAATGTGACATATGACTCTTGTTTCAAGTTTAAACGCGACAATTCTAGGAGATACTTGTTGATTTTAACGAGCCATTCTCTGTCTAATTGAAATTGTTAACAAACAAAGTCAAGTTGGGTTTTGAAAGTGAGTTATTTGTTTCATGGTCAAACGAATAAAATTGGTCATATTTCTCTCGTTTTCAAATCTAAATGTGACAAATTTGAAGCTACTAATTACTCTTGACAAGTTCTTTTTCTACTCGTTCGGGATTGTCAAAAAATAAGGTCATATTGGGTTTGAAAGTAGATTTGGGCCCAAAAAAGTGAAAAATTATAAAAATAATTGGTCTCAAACTCATTGACCGTAAATAGATAAAAAAAGAAGACTCATCAAAAGTAATTTACAACTCTAAATTTATCACATTTAAATTTGAAACAAGAAAGATCTATAATCAGCTTTGCTCATTTGATAGTGAAGCAATCACTTCATTTTGGAGCTCAATTTGACCTATTTGTTGATAATCCTAATTGATCACGTAGTTTTAGACTCATGAAATTTGAAACGAGAAATATATAACTGCATTTAATTATTGGGACTAAAAAGTAAAACTTTTAGAAAATTTGTAAGATCAAAATTGCAAAAAAAGAAAAAAAAATAGAGGGTGATTGCAACCTACCCCAAATATAAAGGACCATAAGTGCAAGTTGAACCTTTTTTTATATTTTTGTTATAAAACTTATAAATCACAGTTATCATAATAATTTTCCTATTATAATTGATCATTTAAAAAATTTTGATCAAATGCTTTATTGTTAATAATAAACTAGGTAAAAAGATGGAAAATATTCACCTTATCGTTCTACCAGAAATAGTTAAATTCTAATACATCAATAGGTTGTCTATTAACTTTAGAAGAGTACGAGTGTTGGATCTTCCAAAATAAAGTAAGCAGAGTTTCATGTAAAATTTTACAGACTCTCCTATTTCGAGATTTTGCTGTAATATTCACACAGCTTTTCCAGGAAACCATCACTTATGGCACCTACAGAAGAGTTAACCAAAAGTAGTGATCAAATGTGAAAGCCTCTGTTTTTCTCTTATTTGTACTATTCAATTTCCTTTGTGCAAATGTTTTTTTAAACAAAATGGGGGATTTGGTATAACTATTCAAAAGAATAAAAAAATTGTTACCCATCATTAACAGCTAATACCATTATACCAAATGTTCAAATCTTGTGAAATTTAAGTTTTTTTTTTTGGTGACAAAATCTTTTTTGAGTTGTTGACATAAAAGAGCTTTAGATAAATATAAATCATTCAATAAAATATATAAGAGTTTTATAATTTAATAACATTTAATTTTATAGCTTATAAAAAAATTAAGATAGTTAATAGTCTTAAATAATAACAAAAAGGCTTGAAACTCTATGGCAGTGAATCTGGACTGAGCATTTCACGGCGGCTTCTGGCTTCCACAGCGGCTTCTTGGTTTGGTCTTGATTTTTGGGTACTCTTCCATGATGTCGTTTCGTTTTATTATCTATTTATCCTATTATTGTTGCTTTGAGTTTGTTTATGTCTTTTTTAGAACAACCATTGGGGTAGCCTGCTGTCATGTTTGGAAGGGTTTGTCTCTTTTAGATGATTTTATTTATGTTTCCTATTTTTTAGATAGTTGTAGCTTTAGTTGGATTCATAGATTCGCTAGCTTGGCAGTTGATTATCTTACCAATTTGTCTAAAACGATGATGACTCCTCTTGGATGGATTGTAAACCCCCTTACCTTCGTTAGTTGATATCCTGTCTAGTTGTTGTTTATGTTAGGGAGGGATTGACTATTTTTACTTTATTTTCGTTTGTATTGTGTTTGGCTCTGCCTTGTTTTTGAATGAATTATGTTTTAGGTAAAAAAAAATCAAAATCATATGGTTAAAATGCATGAAACTTTAGATTTTTTTTTTGTTTTTTAATTTTCTTTTAAATTATATAAAGTGAAAAAAATTCATGAGTTTCTAACTTTGCATAAAATGATTTTTTCATTAAAACTCTCATTTAAAAGAATTAATATTTATTTTATTACAATTAAATACAATAATCATTCATTACAAGTTTTATTCATGTAAAAAAATTAAATATAAAACTCTTAAAAAATATTTTACCCAATATAAAAAACCTAAAATGTTTGTTATTGCTTTATAAAACTCACACAATAAGTAAACTCACACAACTCATAATGGTAATTTTAAGAAAAAGATTGTAAACAACGGGTTATTTTTTAGTAGAAAAGATTATTAATAAGATTAAATTGCATAAATACCCCCTGAATTTTAGGTAATGTCTTAAGAAAGAAATTTGCAAACAACGGGTTATTTTTTAGTAGAGAAGATTATTGCCTAAGACGAAATTGCACAAACATCTCCTAAATTTTAGGTGATGTACACATGATCCCTTGTGTTTAAAAATTGTGGGAAGTGACCCATGAGTTTTTTATGTGGGACAATTAACACCTTTAGGGAGCGTTTGATACACGGATTATTTTTTCATTCTCGGGAATCACATTCCTAGAATCACATTCCCAGGAATACGATTTCCAGGAATAAGATTCCCTGGATTATAAGAATGTCTGTTTGGATGAGTTAAAATAATCCTAGGATTATTTTGCAATTTTCCCAATAATGTTACAATCTTGTGTTTGGTTCAACTTTGATATTCTTGGGAATGTTTAATACTTTTACAAATATGCCATTGACTTTTTATTCTCAACTAATAGTTTATCAAATGTAAAAATTGTTCAAAACAATTCATGAAAAAAATACTATATCATAAAGAAATAATTATATCATAATTAAAATTTTTAAATAACATTAATAGATTCATGAGAAAAATACTATTTCATAACCCAATGTCTATAATTTTCAACATAATAAAATTGTCTAAAAAAGTCTCACTCAAAACATAACTGAAATAATTATCAAGAGTTTGTAGAGAAAGAATTAATTAGGGGTAATAAAGTCATTTTAGATGGAAAAAATAATCCCATGTCATGGGATTAGACTAATTCCACCTCTTAGAGTGGGATTAAAAAATAGATATTTTAGGAAATTATGCTATTCCAGGGAATACAATATTCTCGGGACTAATTTTTCAATCCACGTACCAAACGCGAGATTACTCTAGTCCGGAGCTCATAGTCCCGGGACTATTTTTGAAATCCGTGTACCAAACGCCTACTTATGTTAAATTATTGATTATTGGTCAAAATGCATTTTTGATCCTATAACTTTTGGTTAAGTCTCAATTTGATCTCATAACTTTTTTTTGTTGTATTTTTTGTCTCAGATCTTTTGTTCAGATTGCAAATTTGGTCTCGTATAATTTTTGATCTCGCATATTTTGGTCAAGTTACAAAATTGGTCTCATATCTTTGCAAAAAGTTTTACAGTCTCAATTGATCCAAAGATATGAGACTAATTCTACACTTAACCCAAATATATGAGATCTGACAGACCAAAAGATATGGGACCAAAAGTGTAACATGAGATTAAATTTGCAACATGAACAAAAGATATAGGACCAAAAGTGCACTTTGACCTTATTTATTTGATCTTAAGTGCCACGAAACAAATGGTATAATAATAATTTTGGTAAACAAAAAAAAAGGTATAATAATACTTTTAGGCTAAAGTGTACTTTTGGTCCCATAGTTTTTTTGTTGCAATTTTGGTCTCATAACTTTGGCAAAGGTCTCAATTTGGTCCCATAACTTTTTTTGTTGCAATTTTGGTCCCATAACTTCTAAAAAGTCTCACGGTTGGTCCCAAACTGATTTTCATTCGTCCCATAACTTCACCCATATTTGACACGTCATCATCCAACTCAGTATGTCAGATCATCTTAAGCGAAAGATAATGGATGGAAATCAGTATTGGGACCAACGGTAAGACGTTTTCAAAAGTTATAGGACCAAAATTGCAACAAAAAAAGTTATGGGATCAAATTGAAACTTTTGCCATAGTTATAGGACCAAAAGTGCACTTTAGCCTAATTTTAATAACAATTCTAAAATCGATCCATAGCAACTCAGCCTCAAACCCTGGTAAGGAAGAGAGGCCGCAAGTGAGAGTGAAGCAGAAAACGCCGCGAGAGAAGTTGGAAAACGCCGCTTATCGTCGTCGTTTGTGCTCGTCAACGGTGGTCGTCTCTGCTTCTTTCAGGTTTTGCTTCCTTCTTTTAAAATTTTCGTCTTTGTGTATTTGTGAATTCATCTGCATTTTGTGGTGTTCCTTTTTCTTCACACATCCTAACTGCTCTCACATATATAATAATAAATAATTAACTTAATGGTTGTATCATCTTGTGATTGGAATGAAGACATTGACATCTTGCTGCCCGTTTCCACAAATCCGTTTGTCAGTCTCTTTTATGATAGAAATTTGCATCTATTTGAATTAAGTACTGTAATTTGTTCTCTCTTATGGATAAATTAGTGTACTTTTTAGTCGTTCCCTGTTCAGGAGATATTCAAAAGTGGAGGGGAATGGAATTGATGAGAATTTTTTGGTACATCATGTAATTTAAAATACTATCACCATATACTCTTTCTTCCATTTCTGGAGAGAATGATTCGTATGAAATTTAGACTAAGTAATAACATATCCAGGTTGATGAATTTTGATGAAGTGATCTATTTCATTGGTGATGATTGTGAATATGGTCAGCCCTACTTGGAGTCATTTTTGGTTGGAACTTAAAGGTTACAAAGATTGAAACGATGTAACTTTTCCGATGGGTGCCAAATGTTATTACTTGAGTTTTAGAGCAATCAAAGAGAAAGACACAATGATTTCCCAAGGGGTTTGTGTTGCCCAAGTGGCTACGTTATCATGACTAAATGGAGGCAAATGTCAAATTTGTCCCCTTTTGAGTCCTTCTTTCCAACTACAGATAGTTGTAGAAATAGAAAGATGAAAAGAGCAATTTTAGAAAATAAATTTGTAAACAACTTGCTCTTTTAAAGTAGAAAAGATGATATGCAGTAATCTGCTTGCTACTTCATTTGAATCTGTCTTTGTTACAAAGCTTATGCCACTTGCCATTGTATCTACGTGTTATGTTTTTGAAAGCACTGTGCTTTAACTCCTAAGTTATTAAGTCGCAATATTCTGAGACTTCTAATATGCTGGATACTCCACAGATTTTGGGAAAATTATCAATTGATTTATCATGGCTAACAATCCTTCGCAGCTTCTCCCATCAGGTTTGCATTCTTCTGAAATCATGCCCTCTTTAATTCTATTCCTCCCATAAAAAAAAAAAACATCATTGAACCATGTTTAAGGAAAAATTTGTTTTCGAAAATCTGCAGAGTTGATCGATCGCTGTATTGGGTCAAAAATATGGGTAATAATGAAAGGAGACAAGGAGCTTGTTGGCACTCTTAGGGGCTTTGATGTCTATGTCAACATGGTTCTTGAAGATGTTACTGAATAGTAAGTCCTGCACCAACACATCTTAAGCCTTTCTCCACGCTTGTGATTCTTCTTGATGTTCTATGACTGCAATTTGTGAACATTTGGGTGTCTCTATGCCTCATATGTGAGCAAGTAGTTATTTAAAAGGAGTTTAATACGGATTAGAAGATAGTGGTTTCAATTTCAACCCTTACTGAAATAAATTAGGATTCTGGCAACAGGGACTTCTTTACCATGATTTTTCTTCCACATCTGTTTTATGATTTTTCTTTAATGGTTTATAATTCACTCTTTTTAAGAGGTACCCTCATGTCTCGGGTAGCACTCTTATTGCTCCCATTTTTTAGCAGCTGAGTTTATTTTTATTGGTTGTGAGCAAACAGAAAAAGAAAAACTATCTTATTGAGATTTGAGTTTCTACTAGAAATTTCATCTTCTCTTCTGTCTCCAAGTTCATTCTCACTGGTTAAACATTTCAAATAACTGATGTAGGATTGAGACTGGATAATAAAATGTTATAGTGGGTAGCTTACTTAGAATGAAAGGAAATCCCACTATTGAGGCTGGTTAGTTACAAGGCTAATAAATTGATGATGGGTAATATGGATATAGAGGGTCAGATTGATGTCGGGATTTACAGGTTTTAAACTCTGCAAAATGAGTTTCCTTTGGAAACAAAAGGTCTGACAAAATAGTGATTGAATTATATTTGCTGTGACTCTTTGTTCATCTTTTAATCTCAGCCTGTGTGTACCGTGGTTTTATAATTACCATGCTCTTCCATATGATCACTTGACAAATGTCAGGCAGAGTGCATCTAGATTCTAGAGTAAACTTTACTACTGAATCTGAAAGTTGAGAGAATTATTGTAAAACTCAAACCATTGGCATCACAGAGCTAAGTAGTGAGATATCTTGGTCAACTAATTATCATCATTTCACGAGGCCTTAAAACAAAATGTAATTGCATTTGTTCATGATTCTTTCCACTTCTGTCACCTTTATGTCTTCTGATCTGCATCAATCTTACTTTTGCTAGTTGCCTGTTTTAGTTTGGCCTTGTAGGCATACTTATAAAATTAAAATTTGTGGGGTTTAAATCTAATATGTCTACCTGGGTATTAGGTTAAACAAAATAGTACTCCAGTACTCCGGGTTTTATTTTTTAATTTATTCTAGTATTTCAGGACTAGATCTGACTGATGGAACTAGTTTTCTTAGTTGTGCTTTGTTACATATAACTTGAATTCTACTGAATGTGGGGCTAGTGGTAAAGATGGAGTATGAAAGTTCTATTTACTATTCAGGGAAGTTGGTTATGATGAAGTTTTCATGTTTTATTAATTACATGTTGAAGTTTTGTCTTTCCGCCATTGTTGGATTGTCTTGTCTAGCATAACCCTCTTTTTCACACTAATGTGATCTATTTTTCCTTTACACACGTCCTTCTGTTTGTATAAGTTAACCGTCGCCCCTTTTTGTAGCATGTTAGATGCTGAAGTTACCTGAACATGTTATTAAGCTTCCCCTCGCCCCCATTCTCCGTCATTCGCATTTTTGCATTCACTTATCTGTTTCCTGTGTTGCGTACATAACCTTATAGCTTACAACCCATTGGCACTTCAAGTGAGTTTGCAGTTTTTGAGTAAACATTGCGGCTTTTCTAATTAACTCGATACTTTCTCCCTAATTTTTATGCTGTTTCGGCGTGCACATACACCTTGGGCACATAATGATCTGATTTGGTTTGTTGCCTTTTTTCATTCATTCAACAGTGAGATCACTTCTGAAGGGAGACGTATAACAAAGCTTGACCAGATATTACTAAATGGAAACAACATTGCCATAGTAAGCAACAACTAATTCCTTTTCATTTTCATAAATTAATTCGCTCATGATTTTTGTCATACTGATAATCTGTTGTCAATCATTCTCTGGGATAGTTATGATTTTAATATTTTATGTATTGCAGTTGGTTCCTGGTGGTTCACCTGATCCAGAATGAGGATCACTATTTGGCTACCCTTTTTCACTAATGTTGTTGAAAGGCACATCATTCCTCTGTTTTAACGAGGATTCTGGGGCCTTATATGTTCTAATTCATCAGTTTAGTTTTAAGATACGCGATTGTAGTAGTTATAATGGCTTGCCAACTTTTGTTAATGCAATTTAATGTTCAGTAATTGTGCACCTTGATAATCCTCAAGAATGCTTATATTTTTATCTGAAAATGTGAAACTGATTGATTTAATTGAATTTCCTAGAGAGATCAGCATCTACATGTGATTTTTTTATTGAGTATGTAATGTAGCATCTAAGTTCTAAGGGAACCGAGAAAAGTGATCAGAATATAAAATTGAAATGGGTTTGTGAACCAGTTAATTGATCCAAATAATGTAATTTTTGAATCAGAAAACACCGTTTGTTAAAGTAGACAGAAGTTTTCTTAACAATATTGTCAGTTATACTGAATTTCCTCTCGTATTAATTTATTAGAAATGATTCACATACACTGTTGAATCTTTGGTTTGATATTTAAAACTTAAAAATTAATATCCGTTGGTTTTCTCTCATAACCCACTCTTAATTCTGAACTACAGTAAAAAGTAAATTTGATTACAAAAGATATAAATACTTGTATATAAGTTTTATTATAATATATTACGATTATCGACCACAAGTTCATTCAGCTATTATAGAGGAATTTTGTGGGCTAATATACGTAGTATATAAATTGATTATTAAACGGCATATGTTAATTAAATGTTTTAATATAAAAAATCCTTTATCATAATTGCATACTGAAGAATATTAATTGACATAGTTCTACTTTTTACAAAAAAAGAAAACATTAAATGTCATTTGCAATTCACATTAATTTAGCATTTTCCGCAGCAGTCCCTACTAGAGCTCCTAGAAGTAAATATTGGATAATAACTATATCTTTTTTTGGCCTGAGAAGTGAAGTAACTATTTACTATTGCTTTACATGTATGAATTTTGTACACTGTTGAAGTTGAACCGTACAAGAATAGAAAATAAAAGGAGAAAGAATATATGAATGAATCAGTCTGTTGCAAGGAATACACAGATTCATATATCACCAAGAATATATTACTTTGGGAGGATCTCAGTCAAAAGCAAAACGAGATCCCACTTGTGGAAGCCAGGTATTCTCAATTAGCTAGATCCCACTCATTCTTCATTGACCAATTGAATCTGAGCTCTCAAATTTCTGTAACTAAAGTGAGCTTTTAACTTCCTGGAGATAGCACAGGAAGGCCTGCTTTTACTTTAGAAAGCGATGAGATTAGTTTGTTTCTGTACGTTTTGCAGCTCTTGCTCTAGCCACAGACTTTGAGTATAGCTCCTCGTATTGTGCAGATGAAGAATCCCAGCTGAAGTCTATGTTCATGTCCTTCTGAACAAGCTGTTGCCACCTCTCAGGATTGTTCCGGTAGAGGTTAATTGCGCGATCCAAAGCACCATTTAATCCCTGTAAAATTAGTTTAACTAGAGTTTATGAATAAATTGACCTGTTTGGGTTTGATGTTTTCATTTAAACTAAAAAGGAAAATGTGACTGGAAACGGGTCTAGTAGATTTAAGGAGAAAATTTTTACAACACTTTAAAAATAGGCTATAATAATAAGAAATATTTAAAAGATGCTTATAGTGGTTCCACAAAATTAAGAGTGGCAGTGACATTTATGCAGTTTTACAATAGTCTAAGGCAATCATTCAAGAAAGCAAAAACAAGAAAAAAAAATCTCAATTATGAATGGTCAAACTCAAAATAATATCAAGTAGTATCTGTGCCGTTTATGTGTTTTTGATATGAAAACAAAATGAGCAACTTTTTAACTTCATGAACGGAAGAATTTCCTAAATAATGTCAATTCCAAAAGCAAATAGATTTTCCGAAATCAAATTGAAGGATGAAAATTGAAAATATCTTCAGACTATAACGCTGAAAGGGGTATAGAGGGACTGAGGTAAAACACTTAGATGTCCAGTGCGACATGGCTTGCAATAACTGATTCCATCCCATAACATATATAGGGTTCTGATATTTCACTGACATACCTGCTCATCCGCATTCAAAAATGTAAATCCATTTTGAAATTGGGAAGGTATTGTATGGTCATCAACATCAAAAACACTACAAGAAAATATAGAATTTAATTATTCTTCAGAAAATTAAAATCACACTTCCATGTGGTGACATCATGTAGGCTATGCTAACCTGTCATTTAGACCACCAGTTTTTCTGACAATGGGTATAGCACCATATCTCATTGATATCATCTGCATAAAAAAATAAAAAGGAAATTGAGCACATGACAAAAAAAAAGGAGATTAGTATAGGGATATGGTAGGAGCCTAAGTAGGGAATAGTAAAACAGTAATAAAACAATAAGCTCAAGTGCAAGAATCTCAACACTTGGGAAATTAAAGAAATCTTATATATCCATTCCTTCCAAACTATATCGAGTAATCTGATGACCAAGGCTAAAAGCTTGATCAGCTTCTAAATAATCAACTAATTCAAAGTGCACTTTTCCAAGCAGGCAAATCTATAGACTTCACCAGAATTCTTAATAGGCTCAATATCTGTGAGCTATGAAGCATGAACATTGTCACGGACACGGGATATGACACGGACATGGACACGAACACAATGACACGCCAAACTCTCAAAATTACGCGCCACGACATGGCATATATTTATATATAAAAATAATTAAATATTCATAATTTTTAATGAAAAATTTAAAAACTACAATTTTTATTCATAATATATGTCTTACGTATTATTATTTTCTGTTGCCTGTCATGTTAAAGTCACAAAAAATTGATTTATATTCTAAAATTTATGAATATGTCGTGTGGGTGTCAGACACTGACACGTGTCTGACACGGCGACACGCCTTCAAAATGAAGTGTCCATGCTTCATAGTCTGTGATGCACCTGGAATGACAGCAGAAACACTCATAGTAGCCCACCAACTGGAATGGTTTCCCCTTCTTGTTCACAAGATTTAGTTTCAATTGCAGGAACGAGAATCCTCTACACTATGATTATGAAAAGCTAATGTTTTCATCTGTCCCTTTCAAATCGTCATGTTACAAAATGTCACTGCACTTTGAGCCTCCAAGATACTTAAAAGAGTTATTTTTTCCATTTCGAGATACAATCATTGTGCTAGCATTTACGTTTACTTCAGCATCACTTAGCAAGTGTTGTGGTATGTCAGAAAAATAGCATAGTGGCCAGGTCCGTATCAGGAGGGAGAAGCAACAGAGAGAACCAGATAGTAATAAATAGGAAATTTAATACTTAGATATGCAAAAGTATGAACTCAGTTAAACAGGGGTTGGTCAAAGAAGTAGGCTTCAGTCTCCAAGGACAGGAAGTTTGACATATTTACAGTCTTTAGCTAGGATGTCATCTAGACAAACAGGTTTACTAAATTCTAAGAAAACTGTAAAAAAAATGTCAATATTGTACAAAGGACAAGTCATTATCTTACTCCTCACTGTTATATGGTCCAATTTCACAGACCTAAAGCCTAGCTGCCCTTGTTTTGTGCAGCCCACTAGTTAGGTAATCTTAGCTATCACTATAACTTGTATATGCTGCAACTGTCCATCCTAGATCTCTTTCTAAACCAATCCCCCATAGCCTATCTCTCCCTTCATAGTTTCCTTAATCTGCCTCTAAGACCATCTCACATCAGGTTGGATACCTTTCTCACAAGATTTATTTTAAGGAAGCACAATGGATTTTGCCACATTTTAATACCAGATTCAGTTTGATTACATGAATATCATTTTAGTTGAGTAAATCTATTTGCATTTTTGCAGTGCTCTATTATCATTTTATGGGTTCTTTTTATGTTAAATCAATATTTACCATGATGAAACACATATCATGAAAAGAATGGAGAACACATCTGCTTCCACCATATCTGTTGTAGAACATGGATTAATATGGTCCAGATCTTTGCCTTTCAAATTTCAAGGACACCCATATAGATGAGATTTACCTGTGTCAGCCCGCAAGGTTCAAATATTGATGGAATGATGAACATGTCAGATGCAGCATATATGGCATGTGAGAGAGACTCATCATACTTCAATATCAACCGAATGTGATCATGATTTCGAAATTGGTTGGCAATGCCCTCAAATTCTTCCTAGAGATGAGAGAAAAATTAATCATTTGACAGAAGATAAGGAAATGAATTGGCATATATATATATATATATTTAATATTTAGACTATATATATATTTTATATTTAAGATAAGCTGAAATTTAATTGCTATAATGAATGAATGGACGATGATTAAAGAGTTTTAATATATCTTAACAGTCGACTTTGAAAACAGAAATTTTACTAGAATTGATGAGTAAGTTCAACTTGAAAGCATTAATTTATGATATGTTTGAATTGAGGTTTTAGGGTTAATATTTGGAAATTAAGGACTTGGTTGTTAAACCCCTTGGGAGTGGGGACCTATTATCCCTGGTTGATTCTCAAGCTTATGTTGCTTTTCCTAGTGAAATTAGGATCATTTGAGCTGCCTATATAAGGAAAACATTATCTATCTTTGTCTGAAGAACTTCACCCTTTTATCTTCGAAATCTTAATAAGAAATTGTGCTCTTACTTTTTATTAATGCCTTTGGCTCCTTGGTTCCCGTTCTATTACATTTACATATCACATACTTGTCATACTTTTCTCTCAAAAACACAGATTAACCAAAAAAAAGTTGAGTAATACATGTACATACAGACTAGTATATAATCTAACATCTACGTTGACAACATTTGTAGGAAATTTTCTCTAAATTTTTTGACATTTAACCCAACTGAAGAATTTCAGTACAAACAGATAGATGCCAAAGTTGAAACTGTAGAAATGAATTGCTTCTTGATAGCTTCAAAAATCAAATTAGATTATATTTTGCCACGGCAAAAGACCCAATAATTTTCTTTGAATGATTTGTTATTGGATATATGTACTGAAATACTCAGAATGATATCAATCCTAAAGACACCTGGATGCAAAAAAGGCATGTCAGATCTAAACTCCATGGCATTGGTTTTCGTTATTTACATTCTTTCCAGGCTTAGGAGTCAGGATAATACACCTGAAGCTACATTTAAAATAAAATAGTATATATATATATAAGCTGCAACATAAGTTGAATTGGTCATATTATACTACACGACAGTAGTACTATTAAATGTAAATAACTGCAGGCACAACATACATGTTGAAGACATGTGCAAGACAGAATCACATTCTTACATTCACAAAATATTTGTCTGGATCCTTTCTCTCTCTCTCTCTCTCTCTCTCTCTCTNGACATGTGCAAGACAGAATCAAATTCTTACATTCACAAAATATTTGTCTGGATCCTTTCTCTCTCTCTCTCACTGAGTCACTCTCTCTTAAATTTCACTTAATTTTAAAGTTGTTATGACTTATTATTTAGTTTCTTTACATCATATATCCCTTGACTTGCCACCCTGTAAACCAAAATGGAATAACCTTTAACTTATGATAGAAGGCAAGCAACGAAAACCTGAATATGTGGCACTGGACTTGAACCAAGAAGAACGAACTGTCCTCCAAGCTCCAATGTTCGATATATTGCATGTCTAATAAGATGAACACCTTTTTGTGGCACCAATCTTGTAATGCAGCCAACCTGTTGAAGAAGAGAATAAAAGGATCTCAGTGATAAAAATCCTCATTCATGGGGAACTCCAGAATGAAAAATTATTACCCGATAACTTGAAATAGTTCAGAACCCACCCCCTCCCAAAAAAAACAAAGACGCAAATGTCATGGTAAAGCAATCTGATAGATTACATTATAAGTCAGCAACTAGCCAACTAACAAAAACTTAATAAATTAACATAAAAGAGTTTCATAGTTTGTATTTGAATAAAGCCCAAACAAACCTACAGGTAATTGCTTATATTAAATCAAGAATGGAAACATCAACAAGGAAGACAAGAATTGTAAATGTATCTAATAAAAATGAAGTGATTACATTCTATAACTTTAGATAATAGTTCTGCACCCACTAAGCATGCAAATGACTTAGTTCAAATTTAAAGTTATATCAGAGAATTTTATGACGGGGAAGACTTGCTCACTTATAGTGTACAAACAAACACCCACATATTAGCAGTCTCCTCCCATTTTATTATTTATGTTAAATTTAATTAATCCCAACACAAAAGATAATCCTCCTAGAAAATGACAACTCTAAAAAAAAGTGACTATAAATAACCATTAGACTTTGTGATAATAATAAATACATGCCTATGTCACGACACATCAGCATTTTCCACCTAGGGAGCTTTCTAATCTATAGGATATATTTAAATTTTCTGTTTTCAGAATCCTAGGGATTTAGCTATCTTTTAGGATACTTTAACAGATCTTATAATGGCAAGAAAACTTGTATAGCCAACCTGTTGCAAGGAAACTATAAACTCACATTGAATTGTTCTATTGTGCTTCGGTCAAATATTTAAATAAAAATTATCAACAAGATATAAAAAGCAAGACTGAAAGAAGGGAAAATTTCAAGTGTAAGCTATAAAGCTAATGCATATTTTAGTAGTGACGGGGTTAACATCTCTCTCTCTCTCACACACACACAAACAAACACAAAGGCTAACACAATAATATCAATTAGTTGGAATGTTCTAAACTCTAACCGATAGGAAATAGTGTCAATTTCAGAGAGAGAGAGAGAGAGATAGAGAGAAAGTTCACTATGATTGTATGAAAAAACTTCTATTTGATCTAGGATAAAAGATTACCAATGGCCTCTTGACATCTACAGACGAGAGACCAAGTTTCTTTCTTAGAGCCTCCTTATTCTCTTCTTTCCCTTGAAGATCATTAGCGTTGTACTGGACTTCTAGAAATGTGTCAGTGGCGGGGTTCCATGAATCAGTATCAATACCATTTAGAATACCAATGAACTTCTTGGAATGAAGTGAAAGTGTTGAATTGAGACCTTGTCCTCCCTGCATAGCATAGAAGAATATCATTCAAGAGACCGTCTCCAATGAATGAAAAGTTGCGAGACTCCTTACAAAGTTGTTTAAATTTAAGAAACATAGATGAAATAAACTAATAACATGGAGACCCCCTCTACTTTTAGGTTTGTTGATATGTTGGACCCCAACATTGACACTGCCAATATGTGTCGGCATATAATGATAATAACTAAAAAAAGATTTATCATTGTGGATAAAACATAGGTAGCCACGAAAAAAGGGTAAATGAACCCCAAAAACTTAAGATAAGAGACTAAAGCCCTCATCCTGATAAGATAATAAAAGTCCTTTCCGAATCTTCTTCATTAAATATGAATTACTTTTAATGGTCCTTGACAATATCTGTGTTCTCTTTTCTGAAGCATTAATTCCGAATAAGACCAAAGCTTTTTCCTTGTGTTCAGCCTACACTTGCCATCTTGTGCTTGCCTCATTAATTGGGTTATGAATAATGATATTTTGATATGGTAAAAAGTACATTACCCATACCTCTGTAGTTAGAACTTCTTGGGCATAGGTAGGTGATACTGTTGTCACAATGTTAGAGAAAACAATTCCACCCTGACAATTGGATTGTAAAACTGTCATTTATTCTTGCTCAAGAATAATAATTTAGATAAGCTTTGTTTTTTTTTTAAAAAAAACAATTTTACCTTGACTGGATTGACTCTATGATGTGATGAGTGGTCCTGCATTCTATCTGGTCTGTTTAGATTTTCAGCATTAAGACCACATGATGCCAATTCTGAAGCTGGTGCAGTGCCTTGATACTCAAAATTGTGGCATGTAAAACACATTCTAGCTGAATTTAATCCTTTTGGAAAATATAGATCCCAGTATAGAGGAGCCTTAAAAAGGAAATTAAAAAATTGGTTATTGAAAATCCAGTGTCACTTATGTGATCCAAAGAAAGCACAAGCGTATTAAATGAAGCAATAGCACATACAACAAAAGCAGTCTGCCAATCATGGCAATGGATGATATCAGGCTTCTTCCCAGCCCAAAGGAGAAACTCAAGTGCAGCACGGCTAAAGAATGAAAAGCGTTTGAAATCATCGCGCTCTCCATAAAATGTTCCTCTCCAAAAGAACTTATCAGGATGATGGGGCTCAATGAAATAAACAGGAAGGCCTGAGTAATAGAGTTAAGTTACTAAAGGTTAAAAAGAAACAAATTCAAATCAATTCAAATGGAAAATTTATTTTTAGACCTTCGACAATGCCAACCCAGATTTTATTTTTGAATAGTTGACCATCAAAGTATGATTCTATCACCACATCTAAAGCCTGCAAAAGTAATCAAATTATCATGTGTAGTTCATGATACCTAGATTCTATCAACAAGTTTCATTGATTTCTCAATAGAGTATCATTATACCCTTAATTCATGGATGCCGTCATATTGCATACAATCATATTTAGGAAGAACAATTTCAACAAGGTGCCCTTTGTTCTGCAAAGCTTTACTAAGCCCACAGACAACATCCCCCAAACCACCAACCTGTCACAGGAAACAAAACCTAATTCCAATATCAGTAAAATGGAAAACTCCTGCCTTTAAGCACCATGAATGAACAATCGAACTAAACAAAACATGACAAGGATCATAACACAAAATTGACAATATGAATCTATTTGAAAATACTTTTCCAACAATTTATGCCCTAATAATAATAGTGCCAACTGTGTATTTTAAGTTTAGCTCACCCAAGACAGTCAAACAGAACCATTTTGACAAGACATTTTACAGTAACTGCATTTGATGACAGTGATTAGGTGATTTCATAGTATAGACTATTAAACCAAATAAATGAAGTCTAGGTGGGCTGAGAACCCATAATTTCAGAACAAGAAAACCACTCTTAAGGAGCAGTAATTTAGAGCAAATTATAATCTTAGAAGGTAGGAAAATGATAAGCAAACTGCAAGCCTTTTCAACAGTATGTTACTTTATGATTTTAAGAATAATTTCTATTAATGCAAGAAGAGGAAAAGACAAAGGGCTAACTGTTAAGAGTGTGTGATAATTCCATTCAATGCTGACAGGAGGGCAAGTGTTCTAATTAATTAAAAATTTAGGCCTGTCTCCATAAAAATTTAGGCTTGGAGTAGTTTGATTAGGTGTTATACAATTTGAATATTTGAGGAAGGAATCAGGGCTGAAACAATCAACACATAATTTCCCTAGTCATTTAGGATGCAGCTTTAATAAAGATGAAGGATTTTCTGGAAGCTTTAGATTGTAGAGTATTAGAACATAGAAAAACAGTGATATATGGACTCCCTATAAGGCTGTTATAGGAGCATATTGAAACGAAAGATAGCTTTAAACATTTCAATGACAACAATTCAAAAAACATGAGAAAAGCAACAGCAAAGGAAACATAATAGTGTAACAGTGAAGCACAAAATCTACACAAGGATTCAAGATAATATACAGGTGCTTCCTGCACCTAATTTGACAAGTTTGTTATAAAGTGAATAGAACAAGTGAGTCTTATATCTATAATAAGAGACAAATGCACATAATTTGTATGTCTTCTTATCAATAAATAGTATCCACCTTAATATTTAAGAGGCAACATAATGATGATTTAAATATCAACGAAATCCTAATTGGCTATTAGCCTATTAGAGATTACTATAAAGTTATTTAGAATCTAAGGAAGTCTTGTAGGCTTCAAAATAGTTACCTGTACTTTACCAAAAGTTAAGGGTATGTCTATGTGCGATAGTTGTAGTAGTACAAGTAGAACTTGAAGGTCAGTGCTATACACTATCATTACATTTTTCTCTTTTTAAATGTTTTCTCTCCCTGTTTTTTCAACAAACACTACCATGGATAGCTTAAGCTTTTAGGCCAAAGCGATCCCTCACAATCACATGATATCAAAGCCTTTTATGGTCAAGTAGTTCAAAGTTGATTTTATCCACACTTCAAGGTTAGAAGGGCTTTCACATGAGGGTGTATTGCTAGAAGTTATAAAAGATCTATTCATAAGCTTTCCTGAAACAGATTAACATTTTATGTTCATGTGGTCCTTGAGGTAAATCATTTTATTAAAAGAGATATTCCATCAGAAAAACATTAAAAAAAATACAACAATGAAATATATATATATATATATATACATGTGTGTGTGTGTGTATGTATGTATATGTAGGGATTAGATGAGTTCACCTTGGCTACGGGTGCCAGCTCTGCTGCAATATGAATCACATACAATCCAGGACTAAACAAGAAAAATAAGGTACACATAAGCCAATAGAAGATATATATACTGCAATGTACTATTTTAAAAATTAATACCTTGTTACAGTAGATGTAAGATTAAGAAATGCCGAAATGGCCTCATGTTCGCTTTGCTCTTTGCAAGCCATGTATGTATCCCTAATACCCCTGTCTCTCTTCCAAACCTTTTCTCTGAGTAACTTAGCATTATCTGCTGAAATTTTCTTTTCCAGTAACCAACCATCAATTTCAAGCAATAATTTGCTCCAAAATTCCCTTGGCATATCTTCCACTGGTTCATTTATCGTCGTTCTCTTGCTTTCTTCCTTTAAAGTATTTAGTGTGTCCTGAAATTCTGTCACTGATTCTTGATACAGCTTAACATAAGAGTTTATTTCTTCATCAGACTTTTGAATACGGTCTTCCAATAGTTTTATCTTTCCCTGCATTAGCTCATTATGTTTTTGCAAATTTTCTGATGACAACTTATAGACAATAGCTTCTTCAAGGGATTCTTCCAATTTATCAACCTTCCTTCGCAAATCCTGGTTCTGCTGCAAAACTATTATCGCTTGATCAGCTTGTTTTGTTGCTTTATCTAGTAAGGATTGCAAATTTTCAACCTTATCCTGCAAATCATTGCATTCAACTCTTACATTAGACATTTTTGACACTTCTTCCTGAGAAACTGACAGTTTTGCTTCCAAGTCTTTTAGGGCAGATTCCAAAGATGATCGTTCCTTTTCAAACACTACTAAACGTTCATATGTATCCTTGACAAGATTAAGCTCTGTTGTCAATGACTCAATGGCATTCTGTAGAGAGTCATTTTCTGCTCTCAATGAACTAAGCTCCTCATTAAGGGAATGAATACTATCATTGTGACTAATAGAGTATTGTGAGTCATGCAATTCAATGATTTCAGTCTCACTTCCTTCCCTACTACCCTTGAGACTCAACTCACTACGCAGCTTTTCTAACTGGTCCTCCAGAAGTTCTACATGTATCTTTTCCTGGGTAGCAACTTTAATCCGGGCATCAGTCTCTACTAATCTCATTTCCAAGGAGCTAATTTCTCCTTGTAACAATTCCTTCTCAGCTAAAATCTTTTCAAGTTCTTCAACTGCACGAACTCTAGCTTGATTTAAAAGAAGGATATCTGGAGCAAGAACTTGTATTTCTCAATAAAAAGTAATAAGCTATTGAACTACGCATATGGACGCGCAAAAGTAATAATAAGAATAATTCCACCAGTGCTTTAGAAAGATATCTTACTTTTCTCGGCATTTCTTATCAAGTCAATCAAATCCTTGAGCTGACTACTTGACAACTGCTGAGCCTGTTCTGCTCCATCTATGACTGCAGCCTATTACAAAATCAAGTAATTTAGTGTAATAACTAATAACATTATGTTTTAAATTCTCCGTGGCTCCAAAACAGAAAAAACATATCCTAAATTTTAATTAGTTTGCTCAGTTTGAAGGAAATACCAAAGATGTTGGTTCCGCTAGTACAGTTGGACTATCGAAATTCTCTGCATTGGTATGCTCCACAAGATCACTGTTCTCAGTATTAGTAGTGCCTAAGATTTCCTTGTTCAAGTTTGGGATACCACCCAACGAAACTTTTCTAAGCTCAGATTCATCATCGTCATTTGGATGGTTATCTCCTTCTGTGGGAGGCTGACCCTGAGAAGCTTTCTTGATCTGTTGTCTTTTGTGCTGGGAACTGTAAACGATTGAATGAGTTTGTGCATGCTGATTATAAAATAAAAGTACAAAAATATTAACCAGCACCAGCAAAATAGAGTAGCGACATTAGTCGAAGATAATTAACTTCAAGTAAGCTGGAAAGCAAGCTCTAGAAAATTCCATTATAAGGAAAACAATCATACACCTAAAATTTGGCGCCAAGAATCAAGAAGGAAATCCAGAAGGCAAAGAATATGAAAAATCAAGAATCAGTCTCACTTTCTAGTTTCTTCTGTCTACAATACTATAAGCCGATTGAGAACAACCCAAATGAAAGGAAAAAGATACGAAAAATGAGGGCAAAACCCAAAATAGAGTAGCCACATTAGTCGTTCCACACTAAGATAATTAACTTCAAGTAAGCTGGAAGAACACAAGCTCTAGAAAATTCCATTAATACACCAAGCTCGGCTCATAATTAACGTCTTGAGCGAACGGAGACGAAAGCAATCATACACCTAAAATTTGGCGCCAAGAATCAAGAAGGAAATCCAGAAGGCAAAGGATATGAAAAAAATCAAGAATCAGTCTCTCACTTTCTAGTTTCTGTCTACAATACTATAAGACGAAAAACAATCATACACCTAAAATTTGGCGCCAAGAATCAAGAAGGAAATCCAGAAGGCAAAGAATATGAAAAAAAATCAAGAATCAGTCTCACTTTCTAGTTTCTGTCTACAATACTGTATGCCGATTGAGAAAAACTCAAATGAAAAAAAAGAAGAGAAATACGAAAAATGAGGGCAAAACCCAAAATTATCGAAAGAAATGTGCGTAATGGAGTTGAACCTGAGATTGCGCTGTCGCATTTTGCAAGAAGCAGCAAGAAACCGATGAGACGGCGAGGGAAAGCATACTGCATTAGAGTGCCTACAACTTCTCTCGCTGAAGTTCCAGCACAGAAAACATGTTGTGAGCTTCGTCGCCATTTCACTATTCTTCACTCACTCACTCACTCTCTCTCGCTTTTGCTACATACAAAGTTTATCGCAACAAAGAAGTGAAGAAGAAGAAGAAAGACGATGATTTCCGTTTCTTTGGGGTAACGTCTTCTTTCCCTTTTACTTTGTGCAAACGTATTGGACTAACCAAATACCAAGAAAATACAACCACATCGATTTTCTCTCTCTCTCTCTCTCTCTCTCTCTCATTTTTTGGGTAAGAAATTAATATGAATATATATAGGGTAAATTATACTTTAGTATCCTGCTCTATGGACTGATTTCATTTTGGTACTTTGTTCTTTCAAAAGTGACACTTTAGTACCTGTTCTTTGCACTGTTAACATTTTGGTACTCTATTTTTTCAAAAGTGACATTTTGGTACCCATTTCTTTGCACTGTTAATACTTTGATACCCTAATAAAGATAAAACAAGGTAACAAATCATGGGAGAACATGGTACCAAAGTGAAATTGGTCCATAGAATAGGGTACCGAAGTGTTAACGGTGTAAAGAATAGGGTACTAAAATGTCACTTTTGAAAGAACGGGGTATCAAAATATTAACAGTGCAAAGAACGAGGTATCAAAATGAAATCGGTCTACAGAATAGGGTATCAAAGTGTAATTTACCGAAAAAAAAAAAAATATATATATATATATATAGAGAGAGAGAGAGAGAGAGACAGAGAGATTGAGAGTGAGTGCGTGAACGTTTCTGGGAATTGCCATCTTTTGACTAAACCTGTGTGACTAGGATCTGCCTTATCTTAAGCTTGATGTGAAACAAATGGCCCTTCTACAACAAAATGTGTACAAAACTACAAACTAACAAAATACAAGTGATCCACTAGTATTATATATACTCATGGATTTTACATTTTTAATTATATTTTTAAGAGTAAATTTATTTTTTAGCTCTTAATTTATCTTAAAATTACAATTTAGCCTGTCAATATTGAAAATATATATTATAATTATGATTTTTCTTTTAATAACTTTAATGAGCAAACTAGCGACTCCGCTACTGAAATATGAAAATACATAATTTAATATCTGAAAGTGTTAAATACTATATTTTTTAGTCTTTTTTTATAAATTACAAAGTATATAATTTGTTTCTTTCAAGGACTATCGTATATACAATTTGGTTCTTTTTAGGGATCGAACAATATATTTTAGTCTTTTAAGAATGGAGACTAAATAATTGATGTTTGTTAGAAAAAAAAAAGAGGTCAAAAAATATATATTTTATATTTATGAATTAAATCATAATTGTTGAACAAATTTAAGGAAACTACAAAAATAGTGAAATTACAAAA